>RJWJ010005047.1:26941-71089 GCA_004363605.1 Indri indri | reverse complement strand
ATATAACAAATAGGATTGAAAACCTCTTACAATTGTTACAAGTATTAAAGTATTTTGCTAGGGTCCGACACATAATAAAAACAGTAAGTATAAAATTTTATTGTTATGGTTATATAGTGTATGAGTGGCAAAGTACTTAAACAGTACTTGGCACACAATAAGTATTCCATCAGTGCTAACTTTTTATTATTATAGTTTTACGGTAGTGAGTATTAAAATACTTAGAACAGTGCCTTGGCTCTCAGGAAGTGTTAGGTTTTTATTACAGTACACAGAGTGAATTTTCTTTGGGGGTTTTTCTAAGCTATACAATCAGGTCATCCATACACAATGACAATATTACCTTCTACTTTCTCAAATTTTTAATTCCAATTTTTAAAAATTGTACTAACCAGCACTTCCAGAGCAAAAATAAGAGTCGTGAGAATGGGCACCATTTTGTTGTTCCTGACTTCAGGAATATTAAGAATATTGCTGGCTATTGGATCCATAATACATCAGCAGACACACAAAATGGATTAAGGAAATATCCTTTTATTACCATTTTGCCAAGGGCCCTTAAAAACAAAAACAAAACCAGGAAGGGAACCAGCGCTCTTAAATGCCTTCTCAACCCCTCTCGAGCGGCCAAATGTGTCTTCTCTTTGACCTATTAACGTGGAAAGATGCTGGCAAATTCCATGATACTCATCCTTTGCGTTCTGTGGCGAACCCTCCCACTGTGGCCCGGATCCTGTTTGCTACTATTTATCTCTCTCTCACTTTGCAAGCAGTGTGTCAAGCACTGCGGAGGGAAATCGAAAGCACCTGTATCATTTTTGGGAGAACCAAGTGAGCAAGAAGCAAAGCTCAACATGACAACCTTCCCCAAGTGTTGCGGGCTGTTAGACCAGCTTCAACGAAGCCAGTGCTCTGGTGATATGCACAAGAAAATTTGTTGGAATTGCTTATTTTGAGGGTGTTGACAGAAACCGACTCTCAAAACTCAATGAATTTAAACTCTTACAGTGAAGATTTGCAGTTCAGAAGACTTGCTGAATTATCCCTGGAAGAGCACTCACCTTGATCAGGTATGCTGATCAGTTAATTCTATGGTTTTTTTAATTGAAAAAAAAAGTGACTTTATAATTTAAATTTTTACTTGAGGTATGCAAGTGCAAAACAAACCCTTTTGTGTATAGAAATACAAGACTCTGAGGTTTTACTTTCAACATAGGTGCTGTCTTTGAGGAATCAGGTTTCATTGAGACTTGAACATCAGGGAAGATCACTCACATTGTCACAGGCACACATCAGGAACATTGATGGTTTCTCCACTACAATTACTACTTAATAAAGGTAAGAATCTTCAGGCAAATGATAAGCTGCTATTACAACTTCAAGTTATTGCTGAAACTGTTATAAGAATATTCGACCCTCTATAGGAAGATAATGAAAATGTTTATGGTTATGGAGGGAAGCAATTATAGAATTCCATATAGGATAATTTCTCAATTTGTTGTACAATGAGCTATAATTTTACGGGAGAAGGTTTAATGCTTCTTTGTCATGTACTGTTACTTTGAATTTAGCCTGTATAACCTGTTGATTTTTAGGTTTCCGGTTACTAATGAAGAAAAGGCCTCTTCTCTTTGGTGAAATTGAGTCATTTCTGCATCCAATTCTTATTCCTGGAGACAAATGAGAATTATTCTAGCTATTCCAGTGACAATAATTCCCTTCTTTGATATTGAGAGTAAACTTTAATCTTTCCTTAAAACTTTGCATACCTGCAGTCCGGTTTCTCCCCTGCCTGTTACCATTCTTGTCGGGAGGCTCTACTTCTTTGATCGATAGCTTCTTTTTTAAGGCCTATCTGTTGGTGATCTGGTACTGAGAAAGTTTTCGGTTTGGAATTAAGGATAAAATTTTAGTACCAATTAGCCAAATGAAACTAGATTAAAGGGTTCCTTACACTCTGGGGGGCCAAGACGTTGCCATCTCGAGAGGCATCAGGAAAATGTTGTCATTCTGAATCCTGCAATCAAAGGCTGCAATTGGGAAGGAAAGATGAAACAGGGAGATAATGAATGACGACAGATTCACCAAATGCAATGTGATTTTTAATGGCCCTTCAGATGTTTGCTAAACACTAGTGAATTATAAAACCCTAAAGCACATAGTTTAGAATGTCCTCACTGGCCAGCTACCACCATTTTACGAGGATCCGGTTTGCTAATGATCTATAAAACTCTAACGCATGTGCTAGACAATCAGGGAATAAATGATAAGAAAACACAAAAGCATTCTTAACCTTTGCTCCAGGGGCTGTTTGGTAATCCCCACCCTGCGTACAATTTTCCATTTCTCAAAGTCCTTCTTCCCTGAAACCCAATTTAAAGGAAACTATTTCCTTTGAGGCACCCTGACCCTCGTGATCAGGGTCACGATACTTTTTTTCTTTAATTATTTCTCTCCTTTTGGAAAAAGAGAAGAACCAGTTCTTGTCTCTGCTTCATAGACACTTCTTTCTCGTGGCTGCTCTCAATTCTCACACTTGAACTTCAGCTCTGCAGTAGCGAAGTGTGTGTGTGAGGAGCACTGCAGGTGGGTGGGGTCAGAGGGTCCTACACTCACACACCCACTATTACAAGAGCCACATTGCGGAGTCCATCAATTTCAAGAAAAGTTATTGAGCAGCCCTCCTGTTTCCCCAGTTGGCTCTGCACAACTCTTCACGGAACATTAACTCTGTACCAGGCACTGCCCTGGGCTCTGCAGGGACAGCAGAGCCCAACCCACATGCACTCTCTTCTACCTCCAACTCCAAGTCCTGCCCCCTCCCAGGAAAACGTGTCACCAGCTTTGGAAGGGGAGGAATCTGAGATGCCAGGATCTCTAGGCAGCAAGACATAAAAGTCCTTAATCATAAAAATGTATTTGTGTCTTAAAATGTGTGCTGGAAATACGTGGTGTACACCCAGGGCCTTCCTCATGGGGGTGCCCACCGCCTCGAGCTGCTTCCTCCAAAACAAGCAAACAAAAACTAATAAAGTCTATAGGCTGGAAGCTAACGTACCCCGCATTAAACCTTTCACAGTTCTTGAAGATCAAATGGACATCAGCTACAAAGTCATCTGGGATTTGATAGTGTTGGGAATGTTTTTCCTGAGGCTTTTCACGGTGGATAAATCCATTGGGACTTTCGCCCTCTGCCCACCTTTCGAGTCTCAGTTCAAACCTTCCCTCCTGGAAGAGGTCTTCTCACCCACACCTTCCAAAGCAATGACTCCCCACACCAACACATGAGCTTGCTTCAGGGGAGACCTTGTGACTCTCTGAATTATCTCGATTATTTATTTGGTTACCATTGCATCGTCTCAATTCTCCCTCTAGAATGAGAATGTTTTTCACCATACCACCTAGCACAGGCCTTGGTGGACAGTGAGTGCCCAATAAATACTTGTTGCATGGGTAAAATAATCTGTGCTGTGACAAAAGGCGAAAACATTTGCATACTCCTAACGGATGTATGCAAAGAAACGACCAGAACATCATGGCAATAAAAGACTAATCCAGAAACTTACATCAATCACCCCCCTCTCCCCTGTGTCACCAAGCCCCATGTAGGTGAAATCCCATTTCGGAAATGTGATTTGCTTCACAGTATAGGAGCGCTCTACTAGGATGGAGACAAATCTGTCCTGGGCACCAGCGTCTTGGTTAGCACGCAACAAAGGCACTCAACGAATTTGTGGTTGGGAAGAAGGATCTACTAAACAGGATTATTTGTCACTCAGCAACATCACTGAGTTTCTTTCCAATCTTTCAATTTTGGATGTGTTTTTGAATCAAGTGTCTTGGATTGGAGTTTAAAATTGCAGGCTCTGTAGCCTGACTACCTGGGTTTGGATCCAGAGTCTGCCACTTACTGGCTATGTGATCTTAAACCAAGGAAGTTATTCAATTTCCCACTCCTTGGTTTCCTCATCCGCAAAACAAGGATAATAATGGCACCTTGAGTTATCCCCTGTGAGGCACTTATACCAGGGCCAGGTAGGTAGTAGGCTCTCAATAACACAGTTGTTTTTCCTATTATCATCATTTTAGTTTCTCATGGACCATTGATACGATTATGCTTAATTCCTTTTCATAATTATTTGCAGTGGCCACCACCCTTAACATTGGAAGGTTTAAAAAATTTAATCTTGAGGCCGGGCGCGGTGGCTCACGCCTGTAATCCTAGCACTCTGGGAGGCCGAGGTGGGCTGATCGTTCTGAGCTCAGGAGTTCGAGACCAACCTGAGCAAGAGCGAGACCCCGTCTCTACCAAAAATAGAAAGAAAATTAATTGGACAGCTAAAAATATATATATAGAAAAAATCAGCCGGGCATGGTGGCACATGCCTGCAGTCCCAGCTACTTGGGAGGCTGAGACAGTAGGATTGCTCGAGCCCAGGAGTTTGAGGTTGCTGTGAGCTAGGCTGACGCCACGGCACTCGCCCCAGGCAAGAGAGTGACACTCTGTCTCAAAAACAAACAAAAAAATTTAATCTTGAAATTTAGGATTTTTCTGTTTTGGTGTTTTAAATTTATTAAAATATCAAACATATAGAAAATTAACATAGTATAACAAATCCCCATATACTCTTCATTCTGTTTCAATAAGAATCAACTTGTTTCCAATCTTATCTCAGCTCTACCCCCATCAGTGATGTGCCGGGGCCAACTTGCACTGCCTGACAAAAGCCGATTGTGCATGTCTCTTCCCAACTCCACATTCAATGACGTACTGCTGCGAGTTTGAAATCAGTCATGGTGGGAGTATTTACACCACGGAAATTGGCAAACACTGCAAATCAAGGCTCCCCCTCTCCCCCCATGGAGAGCCTGTTGTTAAACAGCACACCATTGCTGCAGCTTCCGCCCCCACCCCATGCCCACCTCATTGATTACTTTGGAAAATCATAATATTTTGTTTCAATGTGAACATTTAAAAGATAACTCTTTAAAAAATTATACCTCTATGACACATAAAAAAGTTAACACTATTTTTTTGGTATTGTCAAATATCTAGTCATTGTTTAAATTTCCCTGAAAATACTTTTTTAAATAGTTGGTTCAATCAGAAGATCTGTACTATGGTGATGCAATCAGCAACATCTAGAATATGAAAGATTCCAGAGGACAAAAACCCAATTTCTTCAACAACTAAATTGTAAGGAGGAGGAAAAGGAGATGGGTAACCCACAAATTAAACCAGATTTAAGAGATTGACCAAAGGCAACATGTGGGCCCTACCCTAGCAGTAGCCTCCTGCGTTTTCTTCTCGAAGCTTTATTGTTTTATCTTGCACATGCTATTAATTTTCTGCATGTTGATCTTAGAACCAGTTCTTTACTAAATCCTCTCATTTTTTGGTAATTATTTTCCTGTGGATTTTTTGGGGGAAGTTATAATATTTAATTATATTGTTGGCAATAAAAGATAGTTTTACTTCTTCCTCTCCAATTCTCAGGCCTCTAATTGCTTTCATTTGTCTAATTGAATTGGCTTATACATCCAATACAATGATAAAGAGTATGGTGGTATGAGGCATCCTTGTCTGTCTTGTTTCTTGTTCCTGACATTAGTGGAAAAGCTTTTAGAAGTTCCTCATTCATTAAAATGTTGACTTTTGGAGATTTTAGATATATACTGTACTATGTACATTATATATAGATTTATGGCCTATATAGTCATATATGAAAGGCATCCATTAAGTACTTTTATTAAATTTCTAAAATATGAATGCTTATTAAATTTTGGCAAATATTACTTTACTTGCTGATGTTGAACCAACCTTGAATTCCTAGACTAAATTTTACTTGGCCATGATGTGTTTTTTTTTAAATGTAATATTAGATTCTGTTTGCTTTCATTTTAAGATATTTACATTGATATTCATAAGTAAGATTAGTCTGCAATTTTATTTTGGGGTGAAATCTTTGGCATGTTTTAGAATAAATGTTATACTTTATAAAAATAATTTTAAAGTTCTCCTTTTACTATGCTCTGGAATAATTTAAGTAGCATTGGGATTAATCAACTATTGTTTTGTTTTGTTTTTTAGAGATGGGGTTTCACTCTGCTGTCCAAGGTGGAGTGCAGTAGCATGATCATAGCTCACTGCAAACTCCAACTCCTGGGCTCAAGCAATCCTCCCACCCGAGTCTCCCAAGTAGCTGGGACTAAGGTGCATGCCACCAGGCCCAACTAATTTTCTTTATTTTTTGTAGAGATGGGGGTCTCTCTATGTTGCCCAAGCTGTTCTCAAACTCCTGGCCTCAAGTGATTCTCCTTCCTTGGCCTACCAAAGTGCTCGGATTACAGGCATAAGCCACCATGCCTGGCTGGGATTATCCAACCTTTCAAGATTTAGTAGAATTCCCCTGTGAAACCACCTGGGTCTGGTACCTTTTTTCTTCATTTAAAAAAAAAATTGAAAATGTAATACATTTACTGAAAAGTGAGAAATCCTAAGTGTACAGCTGAATGAATTTTCTCAAATGGAATATATTTGTTTAATCAGCATTTAGATCAATAAACAGAAATTTACCAGAACCCGGAAACCTCCATCATATCTTCTTCTCATCATTAGTTTCCCACTCCAACAAGAGTGTAGAGCCTTTTGGTTATGGAGTTCTCTCACTGTGCTCTGCATTTTTTTCCTCTATTAACTGATCTGCTTAGATTTTTTATGTCTCCACAGGGGTCAAATTTGGTAAATAGTATTTTTCTGGAAGATTTATCTATTTTATCTAGGTGTACAAATTTATTTACATAGAATTGTGCAAATTACCCTATCATCATTTGAAAAGTTCCCCCTCCCCCAATCTTCTCTAATCCTTAAAACTACAAGCACTGGGTATGTTTTCTCAGATGTTCCATCAACGTACATGCCACAGGAAATTATAAATCCCTGTGCGTGTGTGTATGTGTGATTGTGTGTGTAATAGTGTTATTGAAAAGACACTCATCGTGTATCTGTCTAGCTAGCTGTCTAGCTATTTATCTAGCTCTCTAGGTATCTATGTGTATTTCACATGGTGAGAGTGAATGGAAGGGCCCTGAAGAAAGACTGACAAAGGAGATTTGAGTGGGCTATCACTTTCCTCTTTCTTCTGCCTTCAGCTATGATGTGATACCATCTTACAACCATGAGAGAGAAGCCAGGAGTATTATGAAGGCATCAGCCCTGCCATTGGTGCGCTGCTGAAAATAACACCAGGAGCCACCTACCTCTAGAATTCTTGGTAAGTGAGATGTCTATGTCACTCTGGGTCAAGGTTCTGTTATTTGCAGCTGAATGCATTCCTAACCAATACAGTAAATAAGATAGGTAAAGCTCTGTTCACAGCACATGAATGTTTACATGCAGGAAGATTATCCTGGAGACACAAAGTTACCCAGCTCTAAAATAGGAACCTGGGTAGCAATTACTCAAGTTAAATGCTTATTGCAATGAACTTTCGAGTGTAGCCCTTATTAAAAGCATAATTTGCATAAATTATTCACAATATTTTAGATAAAATTTTACCTTTTTTACTTCTGAACTAACATCTGTACAATGGGATGGGACTTATTTATGGGGCACATCCTAATAGGGTTTTGAAAGGATTAAATGAGATAATTCACATAAACATATTGGACAGTGCCTGGCACATGATAAAGTGCCCCATAAATGTTAATATTATGCTTTAATAATTAATAATAATAAAAAATACTGAAGTTAGCCATTGGTACTTGTACGGCTACCTTCTTCTCATCCTTCATATCCTCATAAGAAAATACGTATCTTCAGAGAGGCCCTCCCAGGCTATTCTATCTAAAGTGGAGTCCTGCCTCAAACATCTCCCATTCCCCACTGCCTCCATTCTGTTTATTGTCTCGCAGACTTTGTCACCATCTGTAATTTTTTAAATTATTTATTTGGGGCCGGGCGCGGTGGCTCACGCCTGTAATCCTAGCACTCTGGGAGGCCGAGGCGGGCAGATCGTCCTGAGCTCAGGAGTTCGAGACCAGCCTGAGCAAGAGCGAGACCCCGTCTCTACCGAAAATAGAAAGAAATTAATTGGACAGCTAAAAATATATATAGAAAAAATTAGCCGGGCATGGTGGTGCATGCCTGTAGTCCCAGCTACTCGGGAGGCTGAGACAGTAGGATTGCTCGAGCCCAGGAGTTTGAGGTTGCTGTGAGCTAGGCTGACGCCAGGGCACTCGCCCCAGGCAAGAGAGTGAGACTCTGTCTCAAAAAAAAAAAAAAAAAAATTATTTATTTGGTAAGTGTGTGTCTCCCCTGCTGGGACATAAACCCCATGAAAGCAGAAGTCCCACTGGCGTAAAGTCCATGCTCTATATACATTTATTGAGCGCAAAGATGACCAAAACCAAGAAACCATTATAATAAGAGAATGTCATTGATGTATGCAGAGGGCTATGCAGATATGGCCATTTCTTTTGGTATAATTTTGCACACAATTAAATAAAAGTGGAGGTGGGTAAAAATTCTGCCCGATTCTAGGCCCTCCTTATACCATGAAGGGGCCTAGTGATTTGTTATTATTTTCAATCTCCTAAAGGTCAGTGAATAGTCATCTGTATTGGGCTTACATATTCAAGTGTGATACAAATTTTTACCTTTAGAAAAATAATGTTTTGCATTTGAATAGATTTAAAATTCAGCTTAAAATTTTTTAATGGCTTCTTGTAATAAAGGCTTAGATGAAATTCTTCACAATTTTTTTTTTTCTTTCTGAAGATCCTAAAGTTTAGTTTTAAAATAGCTCTATAAAAGTTAGGTTTGGTACCAGGATCAAAGGGAAAATGGAAACAAAAATGTTTTAAATGGAAGGGATGAGTCCTAAGGCAGGAAAGCAAGTCTCAAATGCAACCCAGTGCCTGGTGGGGACAAGGCCTTGATCTGGCGGGGAGAAGGGGTACACCCAAGGCCACCCTGATGGAAGACGGCCCCACCCACACACCCGGGTGTGGAATCCCATGGTGCGCTGCAGGATTTCCTCTCGGTGTCATAGGTCATGGGCAACTGGCGTCATGGAAAGAACACCGGGAGACCTTTCCCTCTTTTTTCCTGCATCTTTCAAGACAACAGTATCTTGTAGTGGTCAAGCAGTGCACTTTGGCTACCTGAGTTTGTACGGGTCAAGCAGTGGTGGGCTTTGGCTACCTGAGTTTGAAGCCTGTCTTTCCTGCTTACTGGCCAAGTCTCTGAGGCCTCTCTAGGCCTCTGTTACTCGTTGGTAAAATGGTGGCAACAGCCGAACCTATCGCATTGGGTGGTGACTGTCACATGGTAGGTGCCTGATAACTGTGACATTTCTGGCCCTTCTAGAAGATACCATGAAGTCTCTGTCAGTTTTGACCTGCAAGGTGGGGTTCCGGGGCATCATTTTCCTTGGTATAACTGCCCTATGGCCCGGGAATTTTGTGCTTGCTAATTTTGATGGATAAGTGAATAGAGCTGTGATAATCTTATGTGGCTTATGCAAAGAAGGTTTCAGAATTTATATGTAGGCGGGGCATACAGGTGGCCATCTTGTAGGAGGGGCATACAGGTGGCCATCCTGGAGGAGGGGCATACAGGTGGTCATCCTGGAGGAGGGGCCTACGTGTGACCATCCTGGAGGAGGGGCCTATGGGTGACCATCCTGGAGGAGGGGCCTACGGGTGGTCATCTGGAGGAGGGGCCTACGCCTGGCCATCCTGGAGGAGGGGCCTATGGGTGGTCATCTGGAGGAAGGGCCTACGAGTGGCCATCTTGGAGGAGGGGCATATGGGTGACCATCTTGGAGGAGGGGCATACAGGTGGCCATCTTGGAGGAGGGGCATATGGGTGGCCATCTTGGAGGAGGGGCTAGGGGCTGGGTTTCAACATTGATTTTCCGCTCAGCCCAGCCTTACAGGAGTGAGTGTTTGTGGGGTACACTGGGGCCTTGTGATTGCACTTGAGAGCCTCCACACAGGTTTCAGTTGTGGGCTTTTTGGGGTGCTTTGGAGGATTATGAGAACTTGTGGGCTGGTCTTCTGGCTATGTTTGCATAGCAAGCCTTGATTTTTACTTGGAGTATATGTTTATTTGGGGGCTTTTGGGGTGGTTTTGTACTAAAATTTGCATAGCAAACAGTTATGTGGACTGAATGTTACATAGAAAATCTTGGAAAGGTTTAGGGAGATGGAGGTATTTGCTGCTTTTTTCTGCCCTCCTTGGGGTTTATTGTGCACCCCTGGTGGGCTACACTGGGTGACTACTTTGGCTGGGATTAACTCGATTTAGAAAATAGGACAAGAAATGGATTTGGGGCCTGGATTACAGACCGAACATGATGTCCCATTTGGCCAACTTTAGAGGGCACAGTAGTTAAGGCTGAGGGTAATGCTGGGGGCAGTATAGGTCCCTTCCTTCCACCCTCTTGGGGAGCCAACACCATGGGTGACACAAGCTGGAGGGATAAACCTGGAGGTGAAAGACTAGGGAGCCTGTGTGGACCTGATCCAAGGCCCACTGCAAGTCTGGCCTCACTGTGTTTGGTATGGGGCCCATGAGTGCCAACCACCCCCCCAACTCCCACCACCCACCCCATCCCCCCTTATTGTGAAAGTTTATTTGTATGTCATTATGAGTGATGTGCTGCATTTTCCCAAATGTTTATTAGCTATTTGTATTTTTTAGTAAGTTGCATGTTTATATATTCTGCCCATTTTTCTGATGGTTTTGCTTATTATTAAGAACTTTGCTTATGAGTCAACCCTTTGTTAGACTTTTACCCAACCCAAACCCCTCCCCTATTCATTTTTTATGTGTGATTTTCATTTTTGTATAGTTACTTCTCTTTATGGTCTTTAGGTATTATTGTCATGCTGTAGAGAGGTCTATAAACCCGGGGTTTTAATTGTGAAAAGTCACTTTTTAAAAACTACCTCTTTTATTTAGATGTGTGATTGATGTGGAATGCTTCCATTTGTCCCAAATGGCTAACCAGTGGTTTCAACACCATTTCTTTAATAACACCACTTTCCCACCACATAATTTAGTCCTTACCTTATTGTAAAAAATACACCTTTTGGGGGGAGACTGGGTAAACAGGCAAACCACGTGATGAGGTAACAGTGTAAGTTGGTAAAACCTTTGGATAGGGCAGCAACGATTAAAATGTGGAATTGACTAGGGTAGAGCATAATGGTTTACTATGGGGTACAGGTTTAGATGAAGGATAAGTGGACTTTTTGTATTTTCTGCAAATTGTTTTAAGAAACCCAAAGACTGGGTCACCAGAAAATACGTAATGGTGAGATTTTAACCTTGGGGCTTGTCCCTCAACATGGGGCCTCCCACCTTATTTGCTCTGAGCTGCAAATAATTCACAAGAGTCACATCATTCTTTGCTCACATTTAATTTTTATTTGGATTTTTTAATGCTGCACAACACAATATTTATTTCATTTATTTCATTTATTTATTTCTGTTTGCTGCTGTTATTTTTATCTTTTACTGAAAGTGAGAGGGAACTGTTGTGGCCTTTTTTTTTCTTTTTCTGTAGGCCGCCTTAAGCCTTCTAAATTTGGAACATCTAAGCAAGCTGAAGGAAAACGGGGGTTTTTCGGCGTCACTGGGGGGAGGAAAGGCTGCTCTGTTAACCATGCCCTATGGTGGGTGATTAACTGCTTGTACAATTACGTTTTACTTTCCATTAATTGTGCTTAAGGCTTTAATTAAATTTGGGGGTTCCCTTCTTAGAGCAGCTCATACTGACGGAGATGCATGCGCTGGATGATGTCGCGGCAGTCGTTGAAGACACGGCGGATGTTCTCGGTGTCCACGGCGCAGGTAAAGTGAGGGTAGCAGTAGTGGCGCCCGTCCCCGCTGGCGGTGCTGATTCTCTGTGGGCACGCAACACAGGACTGGTCAGTGAGTGATGCCTTCGTAGGACCCACCCTGTCACCAATGGGGACATCTCCCAGGGATGATGACTGTTGCCCAGCTAGGAGTGTTATATTAAGACAAAACCCAGCGAAGGGGCACACACAGTTAAAATTCACACCGGATATTGGTGAAGAACTGGATAGATGGATCCCTAAATTTAGCATTAAGTTTATATCCATAGGAGAAAGCAGGGAGGGGGGAGCAAGAGAGGGAAATAAAGAACAGGCTCTACTCACCAGAAACTCATCTCGAATGAAGTACTTGGCCCGGGTCACGCGTGGGTCCTCTCCAGGCTCAGGAGTAGCTGTAAAAAATAGGAATATTTCATTATTTAAGGTAATTAAAGGTTAGAGCAGATCTAGGGTACTAATATCATTGTAGCCCCCTAACTTCTTAGGACTCTGATTTCACTATGTGAAAATGAGTAGAGATAAGTTTTTCCTGCTTCCCTTATAAAATCCTTTATAAGTTTGGCGGTGGGGGAGGGGGCGGGGGTTTTCAGCCCAGCCTTTTGAGAAAGAACTACCTAAATGGGCAGCCACCAAAAAACGGAAGCCACACTTACCATCCTCAGGAGTAGTGTAGCGAGCGAACTCTGGAAAGTAGTCCTCAATCTTCGATTTCCCAGCAAGGACTTTCTCAGCGAGCAGATCTTGCTTGTTGAGGAACAGAATCACAGAGATGGTGCGCAGCCATCTAGCAAGGAGGGAGGTAGGATTCAGATGCTCACCCAAGATCCTTTTCTTCTAACAGTACAAACCAGGGCAGGGGTGGGTTTTTACTCCACAAACCTGTTGTTCCAGATGCTCTTGAAGAGGTTCAGAGCCTCCTGCAGGCGGTTGGTCTGGTTGTCCTCTCGAATGACCATGTTGTAGCTGCTGCTGGCCACCACAAAGATGATTGCAGTCACATCTAGCCACAAGAAAGCAAAAGCAATGAGTGTTAGAAGCGAAAATGATCCTTAACGATTACAAAGCAAAATGCGCTCTAAGAGCAGTGAGGCCGCGTGCGTCCATACCATTGAAGCACTGGATCCACTTGCGGCGCTCGTCGCGCTGGCCGCCCACGTCGAACATGCTGGCAGGGAGAAAGGACATGCGGTTGTATCAAAGGGGCCATCGCTCTGACTGCCAGAGGGAACATCAAGAAACCACTATCTCCATTTTAGAAAGAAGTGAACTATTTATTCTCTTACTGGAAGTTGACTTTGTCCACCTGGAACTTGGTCTCGAAGATTCCAGAGGTCAGGACACGGCAGCGAAGCAGGTCCTAAAACAAAATTCAGGACGACGGCTCTCACACAAACCCATCAAAACGATAATAATTGCCAATCTAGAGCAAAAATCTTAAGTAGCTTGGAAAGGGGGCTGAGTGCTCTGACGGTGAGAAGTTTTGCATACCTGGTCAGTTGGCACGTAGTCGTCCTGCTTGATGATATCAATCTTGTCCAGGAAGCTGGGACAAAAAGACACACACGGAGGTGTTCAGAGCACACACATCTATTTGCCAACTATTTGTGTCTCTACAAGGTCAGGCTAAATGGGAAGGACTGTCCCACAGTTACGTAGCATTAAGTCAATGGCACTTTTGCTTGCACATTGATTACATTTATGACTCAAAGCTTAGCCTTAAAGAGGTTAGGGCAAACAGAATTTACATAATTTTAGGAACTGGGGAACTAGAAATGTGTCTAGCAGCTGTCTATGGACTCTCAGGATACCCAGACGACACAGACAGCACAGGGCAGTGGTGGAGCTTTGTCCTTCAAGTTTTTCTTTTTAAAAGTTTAGTTTTGTGTATCTCGAGCAGCAGAGAGAGGACCCCAAAGCGGAACTATCAGATTTTGTGCTGTTTGATAACGACTGACAAAATTTCGAATTGCTTGACTAAAATGGCAAATAGTGTGAAAACTGTGTAACTCCACCTCATTCAGTTGTAAAAAACACATAAACTGGCACACTGGAAAGCAGCAAGGATTTTCCCCAAGGGCAAAAGGGATTGTTTTAGTGACTGAGAATCTGTGTCCCTTCCTTTCTACTTTTTAAGAATCTCATTGATTAAAGAGAACAAAAGAGGCTGGCACCAGGAGGCCCTTCTTGCCCTAACCACCCTGAGCAGGAAACAGAGTTCCCTTCCGTTCTATTTCACCCATGAAAGACAGCACTCCAGATATTAAACTTTTAGTTTAAAAAAGTATCTTGCTTGTGTTGCTTGACTAGACACACAGGAAAATTAACTTTTGAAAGAGTGGGGTAATTTAATTAATATGGAAAATTAATGTTAAAACCATTTTGGGGGGGGGTAGAGTTTGGAATTGTTTTAAAGTGGGCTAATCAAAAAAGAAAAATCACAAAGGGAAAAAAGTCTATTTAAAGAAATTCCGTAAGTTTTTTTTCCCCTTCCTTTTTACCAGTTCAGAGTTAGTCTGGCTTAGAGGATATACTAACTTGCCCAATCAATCTTACATTACAGCACCAGGCCAGAAATAGCTCCCCAGCCACCCTGGCCTCCAGCATGTTGCCATGGCAACAGAACCACAGTTCTATAAATAGCTCATCAGCACCAAATCTTGTGAGAGAGACATCTGGAGTGGGGCCAGCCAAACCCCAGCTCAACAAATAAAAATAGGCAGCTTAAGAAATGGGCACGGTACCAGAATCTGAACTTCAACATAAAGGCAGTTCAACCAGAAACACTGGTCACTGCAAATGCAGGGCTGTTTGAACCATCCCATTAGGGAAGACATTTTAAAAGTTTTAAGCTACATTGTTCTCTTTTTCTCTGAGTTTCCTTAAAACTTTTCATAATGTGTGCAACTGGTGCAGTTTTTAGCTTTTACTTTCAGGAGTAATCGAGTGTTGCTTAATAAAAAACAAAACAACAACTTTTAAATAATATGACCTTTGCCCCCCAAAACCTGGCTAAACTACTGTTAATTAATAAATTTGTTATTCCACCCCCAGCATTTAAAACTGGGATGGTTAAACCCTCTTAATCTTGTACCTGTACTTAACTCCTGACTTGGATCCAAAATACAAAACGCAAACAATTCCAGGATTTCCATTTGTTTTGCGTTACTATAATTAGCGCTTCCAGCTTTTAGATCAAACTTTTGAGAAAATCAGGGACTTTGTTGAAGGAGTGGGGGGTTGGGGTCACAGGGACTGGCCAAGATGGACTGTTTTTCTATTCCTTGAAAAAATATACAAGTTTGCTTGCATATTAAACCATGAAATATCTATGTCTGTGGCAATTGAGGGTAATCAAATGAACTTCCTATGGGAAAGCAGTGCAAGGGGAAGATACACTGACAGATTTCACACACCCTGGCCCAAGCTTATGTGATCTGTAGAAAACAGTATTTTAAAGAACTTGCTTTTTGTTTGTTGTTTGACTGCTATTACCTCTTCCTCTCTCCTCCTTTTTAAACTGGTTTTTGCAGTCAGTTCCTCAGGCGTGGGGCTACTATGTAATTTTAGCTGTTTGTGAGCCAGCCTGGTACCTTGGTTCTGATTAGTTAGTACTTTCTATAGCAAAATTGGTTTTGAGTTTCAGCTACTTATAATAAGAAAAGCTAAAACACCAACCTCTGCCGCCTACCCCTCGCCCAGTCACAAAAGACATCCCCACTGCAGAGTATCACTCACTGAGATTGCTTTGTGAGTTTGTGCAGCAGCAGCAAACAAAAGTATCTTCAAATTTTTTTATAACCCTGACCACCATATGCCTGCAATATCATGTGCAGGTGGAGGGAGGTCATAAACTATTGAAAAGGCAACCTACGTCCTCTGGAAGAGAGACCGTGAAGGGTGATGCAGATGGAGGAAGGACCCCCCGGGAAAGGTGAGGCAGGTATTACGTGACAGGTGTGCCAGCTTAGGCATGAAGTGGTGGTGTGCAATGAAATCCGTTTAAAAATTTTTTTCTCTTCTTCTATTTACCAACACACTGATCAGCTGAGCCTACTTTTATAAAGGACTTTGGGGAAAGATGTCTTTCACATCGCTATTGCTAGCCTTAACCTGTTATCCTCTCGGGTAATCTGTTTTATTTGGAAATAACCCCACCACTGTGCTGTGTTGCTTAGGTGTACAGTTTAGGATTTAAAATCCACTGACCACTTACCATCCTTGAATCAAGACCCGGTGTGAAGGAATAAATAGTATGAAATAGAGTTCAAAAGTCAAGAAACACAAAACCCAACTCCATCTAGATTCACTAATCTAATAATATTGGACTATGGCAGCTACTATGGTCACCCAATAGCAGAAATCAATAGCAAAGCAATTAACAACTACCAAGGAGGGGGGAGGCATATTTTTGTCTTCCCCGTTCCTGTTTGTCATGTTTTTAAATTACTGCAGTAAAATGTAATACTTTTACCTTATCCCGAGTGTGAGAGCTGCCCTGTTTCCCTAAATGTCTGGAGGTCAATTCAATTAATTACATCAAGCTAAGTATAAGCATCACTTTACTGAAAGTAATTATCATTTTGCTCTAATAGCCATTAAGTGTTTATATAAAATAATGTCACTACACTAAAAAAATGCAATTAAGGGTTTGTTTTTTTTTCCCCAATAAAACAAATGAATCAGACTAGAACTTCCTAACTGCAAACAGGATAACTGGTTGGCTTCTGTGAAAGGAGTCACTGGCAAGTGACTTTAAAAGCAAGAGTGGCAGGTTTTTTTGTTTTCTCCGTGTTGCCTGCTTTATGTGCTGAAAGGGTACTTACTACTGGGCACAGTCGATCAGCTGGTACTCGTTGGAGCGCTCATAGCAGGCGCGCACTCCTTCATCCTGCCACAGAACCTTGGCGTGCTCGTAGAATTCCTGAAGACAACACAAGAGAACGCATTGAGAGATCAGAGCTCCAAACAAATCAAGAATACTGTCACCTACACTTGGTGTGAATCTGAATTTTGAGCCCATTTAATGAATTAATGCTCATAAAAAACTTTAATTTAAAGTGAGTCCCACAGTACCCTTGGGTACTCTCAGTGGAATGACTGGACGATTAGTACCTGTGTGCCATTATTAACATGCAGTTTTGTTTGTCCTAAGATGTGGACGAGGGAATAATTAAGCCTGCCACAGCTCAGGACATTTTCCCTCATAAAAAATTTATAATCTAATAAAGTAAGAATTGTAGTATTAAAGGGCACTGTTTATTTGTGAGGATGGGTAAGCCAAGATTTACAAGGGGTGATAGAATTTTCCTTATCCATCTTGAACAAAGCCCTAATGATCATTAGTTGTTTTTTTTTTTTTTTTTTTAAACATTAAGGGTACGCATGAGATTAAGTTTTTCCTAAGGATCAATGTCACTGAAATGTGTTTGGCCCTGGACACCTGCTGGGGTGTGGGCTACCACTGATGTCCCTGTGTGATCACTGCTCAGGTGGGCGGGGCTGAGGCCACAAGCCAGGGGTGCAGCTTACAGGAGGGAAGTCAAAGTCAGGCACGTTCATCACACTCAGAATGTAGTCCACTCTGAACTGGTTCTCAGGGTTGGCCAGCTCCACAGGCGGCACCAGGTTGCTCATGGCGGCCACAATGGTCTGAAAGTGATTTAGCAAAGCGGTCAGGGGACAGGACTGTCTGAGAGACAGGCTAAAGGACAGAAAGGGCAAGAAGCTAGCACGTACTTCAATGGCCTCCTTCAGGTTGTTTTTGATGTCCTGCACTTTGGTGGCCTTATCGCTGCAGTGGGATTGAAAAGAAAAAAAAAATCATATTGCATCCTGTCTGAGTGTTGCTTTCATCAAGATATTCCAACTAAAAAGCATAGTATTCTGTTCTTCAAGGAGCTGTGGGTTCAGATCTGTGCAGAGATTGGAGGGTACCTGAATAAAGGTGGTTTCAAATCATAACCTCCTGAATGTGTCTCGAGGACACACCCAGGGAGGTAGATTAGCAGACTGGCATTGTGATCACAATTGAGGCTACTGTACCAGAAGTTGCACGAAGTCCATTTACTATCTCAGATGAGGGCCCATGGTTTGAAGCCCCCTCACGCTACACACGAACACTTCCTAAAAGGTTTCCATTGACGCTTATTGGCACCGTATTGGGGGTGGGGAGAAAAACAGTCCTATGGTATGACTTGGAATTCACTCAGTTGCTAAATTAGCATACCGAGAACCAGTGAATGCAGGTGGTGGTGTTAACAATAGTTAATTATAGATTTCAAGGCTTTGCGGCCCTATTATTTGTTTGTTTGTTTATTTAAATAGTCGTTATGTGTATGCTGTTCTGGGCACTGCAGCTAGCAGCAGTGAACAACATTCCTAGTTTAGGACGTTAATAGACACTGGTCCCTCAATGTGAATAGGAATGAAATTAAGATTCCACCCCCAGAAGTGCTTATGATGGTGGGTGAGGTCAGGTCTCTCTGTTAAGCAGAGGTTAGAGGTTTTGTTCCTCTAACTATGTAGGATAGCTGGCCTGTGTGGTCTTCATGCAATGAGCTATATTCAGAGTTGCTGGTCCCATAGGTAAAGGCCATGCCCTTTAGCTTCTGGGCACCCCTGACAGAATGTTAATTTTTGCCCCAGATTACACTGATCCAATGTTGCATGTGTTTCAGAAATTAGCCTTCATTAGAGGCATAGCCGGGGAAGATCGCTGGACCTTTTGCTTGGAGTGTATATCTTGCCACGCCCACAGCCCAAAGCCTTGCCCTCTTTGTTTGAGTGGGGGGAATAAAAACATGCACAGCATGCCTTCGGTGTGTCAGGCCCAGGATGGGACTGCATCCTCATGCAGAAGGAAGGTGCTGCAGTCCTGCCCCACTGGTGGGGAAACTGAGGTGGAGCGAGGGAAAGTCTTGCATCACAGAGCAAGAAACTGGGGTGGGTGCAGGGTGGGGGGAGGAGGAAGGGACAGAGTTTATCTTTTTCATTGTGGTTTGTTTTTTTAAAATCTTCTGAGATTCCTAATTTTCAAAGCATTCACTTGGCTAATTTGCCAAGTCATAGAATGGAGGGAGAAATTAAATAATCCCTCTGGAGTGGAACACAACAGAAAACAGAGGAAATGCAGAGGGGGGTTAACAGCAACTGCGGCCTGGAAGGGCAGTTAGTGACGCCATGGGGGCAGAAGGGGGTGTCAAGCACATGCCTGTCAACAGGCCCTCCCCCCACCCCCACCCCTGAAGAACTTGGTCTTTCCTTTTTCAAAGAACTGTAATAGCTAGTATTTCCTGAGCACTTTATTCTTTCTGAATAAATATTTGTGTATTTGAGGGGTGGGCCCTCATTTTCTGAATGATCTCATCCCACCCTTTTCATAGGATCGGGCCTTGCTCTGACACAGGCCTTTTGTGACACTGATCTCATCGGAGTAAGGGGCCCACAGAGTTTACCCGGGAATGCTCATTGGCGGTGGGGGATGTTAGGGGGGGCAGATGTCACCAGAAATCCTGTCAAGGGCCATTTAAGTGCTACAAGTCCAGAGAACCTCGGGGCAGAGATGGGGAGAGGTAAGCTGCAGACCCCAAGTGTGGAATTTGTGCACAAAACTGAAATCCACCTTGGGCCCCGAGACTCTTAAAGCACCATCTATTCTTGCAAGGGGACGAGTCTCCTGACCACCCTGTGGGCCTCTTCTGCTTTGTACATGCAGAATTGAAGCTCAATTCTGAAATTAAGAACTTCCCTTGGTATTATAGTTTCAGATCAATTATTTAGATGTCAGAGATTGAAAGGACATGTGTTTGATTGTCCCTAATGTTCACTCTTGGATTCAGAATTTACCTAAAATTCCCCTAGGACAAATCCATTCCCATTCATTAAAAACAGGCTCCATTTCATTGGTAATGAAAGCCATTAACCTTTGGTTTTAAGGTTCCACAATAGCAAAATTAGATACGTTTGGGTACTAAATACCCAGATCTGCATACAGCAAGAGAAAATTATTTCCAGAAACGTTTCTTTCATTCAGTTTGATATTTTGGTCTAAGTAGTAGTAGTATAATTGGAAAACTTCCAGTCTTAAAATACAGATATTTTGAGAACGTGTTCAGTATTCATCTACGTATGTGAATAGGTGTGGGAGTATATCAAGTATAAAACAGCTAAAATAGAAATCTAAAATCTAATTCGGGTGCGTAATACTAAAACATAAAATTCTTCCATTGAAGCAATTACTATGTAGATGGAGATATTATACTGGGGGTTGGCAGGTTTATCATCATTTTTACTATCACTTAATGAATTTAACGTTGATTGTGAAATTCAGAGAAAATTCCTTAGATGTCTCTAAACTACTTGAGAAAGACAAAATATATGCCAATTGCTAGAATTCGGATTGACTAAAAAATGGGGCCTGGAAGCACTTTTAGGATATTGCTGGTCCCCCCTCCCCCCGCTCCCATGTATAAAGCAGATTAGCTGGGTTAGAATTTTAAGAGCCCCGCCCCCTTGCCCCCACCCCTTTAGCTAACTAAGTGGTAGGGGAAGGCTAGGATGTACTAAGTTTCATTCAGGTCTATACCTTATCTTTGTGCTTTTGTGGGAAAAGACAGACAAAAGAAGGAAGACAGAAGACAGACTCAAGATACAGGGATTGCTGAAACATGCAGAGAGTTTTTATTTATCAGGAATGTTAATACTTATATTTACTTTAGAACAGAGTCACAGAGACGTGCAGGCAAGGTATTAGTAGGGTTCGAGGGTTTAGCACAACATCTAGTACACAGGATGCTGAATAAGGACTTGTCATCTCTCTCAAATGCCAACTTTTGGTACAGTAGCTTGTCAATTAGCCATTTTTTTTTTAAACTGTTCTACTACATTTTTGCCAATTAAGGATGTCATTCCATTTTTGTTGTTTTTCCAATCTCTTTCAAGGTCAGGTAGTAGGGGCCCCCTCCCCCCTCCCCCCAGGCAACAGAATAGTATTCTTATTAGAAGTTCCTAAGACCGGGCAATTCCAGCATGCAAATTGTGATAGGACAAGGCGGGAAGAGGAGAAACTGTAGCCATCATCTAGGGATAATATATTCTAAAAGAAACAGATGAACAAACATGTGTCAGTTACTTTGTCCCCGACCCAATATCCTTTGCCCCTCCCCTCCCCAGCCACAGAAGCTGTTTCTCTGAGAGGCCCTAGGCTAAGTCAATGGCTCTGCATGTTCTCATGAAAAATGGCTGCTCCAATCACTTCATGCAGAATATGCGAGCAGAGCTAGCATGGTTACCTGGCATGCACATGTGTATGTTTGTATGTGATGGATGTGGGATGCAGGAAGCAAAATAATTTGATAATGAATGGAAAAAAAAATGGATGCCGTTGTGAATTTCCTTATCCACTAGCTAATGTGAAGTGCTTTGGATTAAAATAAATTTGATCATTTTCAAAAGGCCAGAGGCTTTTTGAGATGATTCTTAACAATGACCTGCCACAAGGTGCCAAGGCATTTTTCAAAATTAAGGATAGTGCGGCGTTACGTATTTTAATAGAGGGGAAAAAAATATCCAAGAGGTCTGAAATTTTAAAATCAGACCAACCACTGGGAATTTAGTAGACAGTTTTAAAAACAAGTAGCTGGTTCAAATAGAGAACTGGGGGAAAATAGAAACCATATGGAAAAACATCAATTCTCAAAATCCTAAACTGATCATCTAAAGCCGAAATCTATAACGTTCCCCCAGCTGGAGCTAATTATACTTTAAGCATGGCCAAAAACTGTTTTGCACTTCACTTGCTCCGAAATGTTAAGAGATTGTTTACATGTTATTTGCAAATGTATAACAATATGGCTGATGGCCCCCCGAAATGACTTTCATTTTCTTCCCGGGTCTCTGTCCTCAGTTTCCCAGTATGATCTTCATGTTTGTTTTGTTAAAAAATTTTTCTGTTTTTGAATGTGCCTACCCTTCGCTGTTGCTCCTTGCAGCCTGTGCGTCCTCTTCGCCGCCCCTTTTAAAGAGAGATTGAAAGCTCACCTAATCTGCAAGGCACCGCAATTTCATACACACCCCACACGGCCTCTCTACGTCCCTGAACACTCAGCCAAAAGCAAATGCAACAATCCGCGCGCAATCCTCCCGTTCCTTCTTAGGTCGTTAATTCTTAGGTGGCCTTTCTGGCTAAATTAGAACGTCTACGGAGACTGCAGGCCGCAGGGGGAGAGTCACACACCTTTGCTGCAGTGTTAACACAGCCCTCTGGAGACTCTGGTCTGATCCAGGAGGGACAGATAATTATTTTCTTGTGCTTTCACTAAATGTACATGCATTAGGGAGACAAAGCAGTGATTTATCTCTCTATTCTTTTGAGAGTATGGCAGCACATGAGGCTCCCAGGTCAGGGTCTTCGCAACGTTGCATATGAACACGCGAAGGCATAGGGGATTTTGCCCGTGATTTCCTGGTACAAAATTAGTGACCTCTCTTCTTGCAGTAGGGGAAATTATATTTTTATTTATAAATAATTGTTCTCTATAAATTGTCATCAATTAAATCTATGTCTGGATCGTGATACAGCGAAAAAATTAAAAGAAAAACCCACCTACTACCACCCTAAAACCCCCCCAAAACAAAAACCCCAAACCCAATCTTCATAAATAGTAGGAATTTCTCCTTGAAGGTGGAAGGGCAGAATAGCTAAACCTGCTACATGATTTTGTAATTGATTAGCTTAGCTCAACCTATGTGAATGGTGTTTGTTTTCTCCTCTGGCACTAAATGTAAGGAAAAGAGTTAGCTTCAAGTTATGAAAATCCACACTCAACATCTAAATTTCTGAAGGTCAAATCAATATTACCTTACTCTTAAAAATGTAATCAGCATGGAAGGCTAGGGACAGTTAAGGCAAACTTAATAGCTCACCCTAACCCTAACAAAGTACAGGACCAGGAGGAGAAACCCCACCCCATGCAGACCACCCTTTAGGAACAGGTGTCACTATCTCACAGGGAATTCCTAGTTAGGAAGGAAATGGCTTTTGTTGCAATACTGCAGTGAGGAAAAAGAAAAAAGGGGCCTCAGTTGGATGAGATAAAAATAAGGTATCTAGGCTCCCATGAGGAACACCCCTGTATGTCCCTTTTACAGGCTAAATTTAACATACCTATGGCCTCCTCTACAAAGAAGGCAAACTGGGAATGTCACTTCCTCTTTCCAAAAAGAAAATAAAGTTCTGGTTTAAATGCCTCGTCTGTACTAGACTGGCTTGTGTAGGGAGGAGAATCCTTTCTGTAAAAATTTTAAAATTTTAGGGCAACCTATAGAGTAATAAAACTTTATTTCAAGGAGATTTATCTTCCATCCAACTCAAATTAAGGTAAACAGTGGCTGCTGCTTTTTAAAAATGCTAGCCATGTCCAGTTTTAATCAAAATATTTATCTAGAGGGTACACGGTCAAATTATTTTTGCTTAACTAGTTAGTGTCATGAAGAAGTACTCCTCCTTATAAGTTGCAAGGGGAAAATTTATGCAACATTTTTCTTCAAATTACAAATTCATGGCTAGAAGTCTGTTTCAGGTTTTTTAAAATTTATTTTCAGGATGGCAATCTCCATTGGCAAGGCTTTATTGAGGGGTGTGTCAGGAATTAAGAATGTCAGAATTGGTTTGTGACAGGTGAAGGTGACTGACTTAACAGCATCTATGTGCACACTGATTAACTCATTGAGAGTCACCATAAATAAAATTGGTAAACCATCCCGTTTTTCTGTGTAACAACCAATCTTTCTGGGTTCACAGTTAAACTATAAAAAGCATCCTAAACTAAATTGACCATTTTGTCCTGGTGATGTCATCCTTTTCTAAACCCCGATTACCTTATCTAACAAATTCTAGAATTTTCCATAAAGAGCTGCCTTCCATGCCCTGAAAGGTGATAAAATTTACCTTTGTTTCCCTAGTGGTTAGTGCATAGTTAGCGACAGCAAGCAGCTTGTTTGTTTTGGGGTTTATAATTGAATTAAACCATGCACAACTGAGGGATAAATTTCCAACTGGATCCAGATTTACAAAAGGGAGTGAGATTGCTAACCAGCTAGTAATTGCAAACTAGCGCCTCCAGCTGCTTGTAAATCTAGTGAGATTAACCACTTTCACACCAGCGAAAACAGAGGCTAGTAAACTTAGTTTTTTCTGTTTCACACATTTTGTTACAACGGGCCCCATCTTGGGTCTGGGGACAAAAGTGAATTCCCTGATTTATTGAATGCTCGTTTGCACTCTTCATGGCAAGCAGGACCCCATGTCCCACACCTCTAACCTAAGCTGTTTCTCTTTTTTAAATCTTTATTCTCTCACTGCAGTATTGCCACGTTGTCCTATACGAGGATGCTTGGAAGGACTTTTCAAAGGCAAAACTGCCCTTGGATACGGCCGGAATTACCTAATCCTGAGTTTTTCCATCATTTCTTTAGGCAGGGGTATTGATTTTTTTAAAAAATGGAAACAATTTGCCCACAATCATGATTCAAAAGGGGGCAAAAAAAAAAAAAAAAAGAATTGTAAACAAGGGTTGCCACTTCCAACTTTATTTAATATGAGAATATCACTGAAACAATGTTTCCCTAATAGTTTAAAACATCCTGCATTGGTTCATTACATTGAAATCTGCTGGGGGGAGGGGGGATCTCTGCAGTGGTCAGCATGGGCCAGGCGAGGGGTGGCCACAGCCCGGACAGCCATGTTGAAGACTCACTGCACCAGAATCTGCGGGGCTGCGGCAGAGGACCAGCCTCAGTGAGGTTGTCACAGGGCCAAGTGCTCGTAAGTGTCCTCTGCAACCAGGCACTATTCTCCCGGGATAGGGAGATGCTTTACACAAACACGGGTGCTTTATTAATATTGTTATTATTTGCTGCACCTAAGATTGGGGGGGGGAGGAGCCCCAATGATGTCTTCCCAGAGTTTTCTAATATGTAAATTAGGAAAAAATTAAGTGAAAATTGGCCGCCCAGCCCTCCAAACCTACCTACACTCCCTAAAGGTTAGCATAAAGGTTGTGGCCCTACTCAGTGCTCTTTTCCAGATTTGACACTTACTCTCCGTTAAACCCATTAACATGCAGGATCCTCATTTGCTTCACAATCGTGCTTTTACCAGATTCTCCAGCACCTAGAAAATGAAAGTAAGTCTCAGGTTATGAAGCAGGCTTTTTACACACTTTGGGTAGGGAAAGGACAGCTGTTTTTTTTGTTTGTTTTGTTTTTTTCCATAGAAGCAACACACAAAAAACAAACACAACACAACAGACTTGCTATTTTCCTTGACATTTCGACGCAGAGAAAATGAAATAAACATCCAACTCCGTGTCTACCTGCAGCATTTCACCATCAGATTAACAAGCAAGAGTTAAAAGTTTTGCTGTTTTTAAGTGTTTTGTTTTGTTTCTTTTGGGTGTTTGAAAAACTGTGGGGTGGCAAAGGAAAGGGGCAAAGAGAAGGAATGACGCAATTTTGTCATCTGAGGGGGAAACAAGAAAATTGAAGTTAAAACTGTGAAACTGAATTCTTGGTAAGTGAGCAGTCACTGGTAACGTGCACACAGGAGTGTGTGTAGCACATAACTCGTTGTCAGACGTTTCATGGTGAAATTTACCCAGGATTCACAAACAATGCCCAGACACCACGGTTTCTTCCACATCACGTACTGATGCAGCTCTTCCCTCCCAAACATTTTCAAAGTGCAGTTTCTTTCTGTGCAGGTTTTCCCACCCCTTGGGCTACTTAAAAATCCACCCCATAAACCACAATATACTTGCCCACCCCCCTTTCCTCACAAACTGTATCTCTCTAAAGTTAAATTCCCTCTGGATACAACAGCCATGTTACAGAGGAAAATGGAAGACCATCAATTATCTGTCATCTTCTGGAAAAACCGCATTTTAATAACTAACACAGTGCTCGAGACCATATTAGCATTAACATTAGTAACCTGCAACAACACTAAGAAGTAATAAAAGGTCAAGACTTAAATCTTAAGGAAAAATATTCCTGGGATCCACTGAATTTGAAAGATCCCAAGTCCTTCGCAACCAGAAAAGTACGAAGAAACACATGCCTCCATTTTAAATCACCTTTCATTTGTTAAAAAAAATTATATGTACATATTTATGGGAAAAACAAACATTTCCATCAAGCTAGAGGGAGGATTGCTATTTTGCATTTTGGTTTTTGCAATGTACTCTCTCCAACAAATAATCCTTGTGTGAACAGTTTTTTGCCCTCCTCCCACACAAATCTGTTTGGTTTTTACCCCCCCCCTTTTTCTTTTTACTTTTAATTGTATTAACTGTTTTGTTTTAATGACCAGATAGCAAAGCATTCCTCCCTTGTCTTTTCTCAAGGCTGTAATCAATATCTGTAAAAGTTAAAATTAGTTTCCACAGAAACATTGATTTCAAAGCAAACATTCTATCTTAATGAGCCTAAATTAAAATATAAAAGGCACTATTAAGAGATTCTATGAAGAGAATACGTAATATTAATCTGGATCTCCAATACTCTAATTTTGGAAGTGTTAAAAAATGCGCAACACTATCTTTTACAGGCACAAACACATCTGTGCCTCAGTTTCCACATTTGTGAAATGTGGCTGAAAAATTATTGTATGATCTTTTAGGGTTCTCTAATTCACTTAATTTTTATGCCATTAAATTAAGATGGAGTAAAAAGAGGATTTAGGGCATTATTATGTTTCCTCTTTTGGGGGGAGGCATTATTCGGTGAGAATCACCATGTTAAAAAAGCAAAACGTTGTGTCACTGGCTTGGGCTACAGATTTTTTTGCCAGAGGCTATCAATAAATCATGATAAAAATGTAGCCATATAGCCTAGGACACCTAGATTAGCCCATAGTGATGCAAGGTGTGTTCAGAGTAACAGTCTCGAATTAAGTGGAGACTTTGTAATTACTGCACAAAAGGTGTTAGAAATTTAAGGTACCATTAGCATCACACTTGACTTAAATTAGTATTCAGATAGTAAGATATAGTAATCATGGGAAATAGTCTAGACTTTTCCAGATTTATACTTTGAAATCAAGTTTCATGCATATTAATATTCACATAACGCTGACTTTAAAAGTTTCAGACGAGACTTCAATGTATGTACCATTTAATAACTGAATTTGCAAATGCATGAACACCAAAGACACTTATTTTCACATAATTATTTTCTGCTTTTATAAATCTGGACCCAGGAGAACAAAGACGTGACCCATCCGAAAAGACCAACCAAACACCACCAAAGAAAAAAAAACAGACTTTTACATTTTATTCCTTATAATCAAGCTGTTTTGTTGAAATGTGACCATGAACTAGGTCTTAACCTAGCAAACTGACAAATTTATTCAGATAGACAAATCACCAAGGAAGTGGAAAACTTCCATTCTAATTAATGCTTGTGTGTAACTTTGGTCATTTCAACGATTTTTTTATGCTGCTTTAATTTTTTCCAAAGCAGCAACTTAAAGAAAAAAGGAGGAAAGCCATCTCCTTTTTTTTCTTTCTTTTTTTTTTTGGTGAAAGAGGAAAAATCGCAATCAAAAAAGAAGAAAACCCAAAACCAAACAACCAAACGGCACTTGACAAACAACTAATGTCTTTTCATTTCCTCCCACCTGGAATAAAAGTCTTCTCCTTAGAGTGCTCACTCCCCCCGCCCACCTTGAAAAGGACAAAAAAAAAAAAAAAAAAAAAAAAAAAAAAAAACCAACAAAAAAACACGCCATTTCCAGACCAAGAAGCCATTTACAGACAAATGTCATTTTCCAGTTTTATAATGATTTGTGAATGTCTTTGTTTTTTCATTTTTCAAAAAGCACTCGCAATGTGGCCAACCAGAAGGAAAATGTGTGTTTTTTAATGGTTTATTAAAATGAGGTGGGGGCCGCTGCTGGGGGGCAGCTGCTACAATTAATTCTCTTCTTTGCTTTTCAAAAGCCTGCAAGTCTGGAAGGGGAAAAAAAGGTCACACTGTAAAATGACGTGTCATTTGGCTTCACTGGGCACTTTTCGTACTAACTCCATGCATTTTGGGGGGGGGGGGCTGTATTTTATTCGATTCTCCTTTCTTGCACGGCCCGGCCTGGCCCGGGACACGTCTGCTCCGCGCACACAGGCTGTCCTGCCCGAAACGCACCAAGTCGCGCCCAGCGGCTGCCGCCCTCCCCCCACTCAGGCGCCACGACTCGCTCGCGCCCCCTCCCCCCCACTGCACCACCTTTACGGCTCCGAGCCTTTCCGAGGGGCTGATGTCACCCGCCGCCCCACTCTCCTCGGCCACTTCCCCAGCCAAAGCCTCCCTTTGGCGAGGCCCCCTCGGCCACCACGGCGCCCCCCAGCGTCACCCCCTCCTCTTCTCGGCCCTCTCTTCGCCCTCGCCCTCTCCCAATAAATCATACACCCTCAGGAGGCGGGTCCCCCTCCCTCTGCCCGCCACCCCATTTCCTGTCCCCGAAACCCTCTTTTTGTCGCAGTCTCGGGAGCCCCGTGGGCCTCCCCTCCCCCTCCCCAACACGCACACAAACCCCTGGCGTCGTGTAGGCCTCGAGGAAAGAGAGAGAGAGAAAAGAGCGAGGAGAGCGAGAGAAAGGGAGAGACACGCACGAGAGCGGGCGCGCCGGGAAGGGGGACCCACGCCCGCGTCGCCACGGCCCCCCGCCCCGATTGAGCCCCCACCCGGCCAAGTTCGCGCCCTGGGGTCCCCCTTCCGGCCTCGCCCCCCGCAGACGGAGCCCGCGACCGGGCAGCGGGCTCGGGAGCGCGCGCCCGAGGCAGGGGGTGGGCTCGGCGCGCGCGGCCTGCAGGGCGCCCCTCGGGGCCCGCGGGCCGGGCCGGGGCCGGCGCCCCCCGCCCCGCCCTTACCCAGCAGCAGCAGGCGGTGCGTGGCCCGGTAGACCTGCTTGTCCTTCTGCAGCTGCTTCTCGATCTTTTTGTTGGCCTCGCGCTGAGCCTTCTCCTCGTTGCGCTGGTCCTCGGTCTTACTGTTTCCGAGACAGCCCATGGCGGCGGCGGGGCGCGGCCGGGCTGCGGCGGCGGCGGGCGCGGGCGGCCTCAAGCGGGCCGGGAGGGCCGGGGCAGCGCCGGGCGGGCGGGCCGGGCGCGGGCTCGGCTCCTCGGAGAGGAGCGCGCGGGGCGGACTGCGGGCCGCGAGTCGCGGGCCGCTGGGACGGGCGCGAAGGGGAGGGTGGTGTCGGTCGGACCGAGGGGCGCGCGCAGCTCCCCGCCCCTCGAGCCGAAGCCGAGGGGACTGATGGCCGCCGGGCCGAGGCGGACCAGAGCAGGAGCTGCGGGAGCTGCTGCCGCCGCCGCCGCCGCTGCCGCTCTTATTGCCTCGGCCCGGGCCCCCGTCGCCGCCCCGACCCAAAAAGCGCCGCGGCGGGCGGGGGGAGGCGGGGGGAGGAGGAGGCGGCGGCGGCGAGGGGGGTGGAAGGAGGAGGAGGAGGAGGAGGAGGGATGAGGAGCAGCCGCCGCAGCGGCGGCGGCGGCGGGGAGGGCGGGAGCCGGCGGAGGGAGGCGTCCCCCCCGGGTGCCCGGGAAGGGGGGTCCCTCCGCCCGCTCCCGGCCTGGGACGGGACGGGCTAGGAGACGCCCCCCGACCCCCCGGGCTCAGGCCCAAGTCGGGCCGGGCCGAGGGGGGAAAGGGGGCGTCTCCGCGCCAGTGACGACCCCTCGCACGACGCCAACGCTCCACCCCCCGGGCCGCGTAGCCCAGCGGTCCCCGAAGCCTCGCTCCCCCTCCTCCCGCGGGCGCCGCCGAGGGGCCGGGGTGGGCGGAAGGGGAGGGAGGGAGTGTGCGCCCGGACTTAGGAAAATTTTCGAAAAGAAGAGACAGAGCGAGCCTGAGAGCAGAGTGTGGAAAAAGCGAGGCGAGCACGAACCAATGTACAGAGCAACCGAAAAGGAAAATGTGTCCACACACACGCACAAATACTAATAAAACTCCACATTACACAGCGATGGTGGTGTCTGGTGGCGGTGGGGGGGTGGGGGATGGGGGGCGGGGGGTCTGACTACATGAACCGGTCGTCGCGCTCCTCGCGCCCCCGGCGCCGGGCTCCATGGCCCGAGCCAGAGGCGCCCCTGGCCCCAAAGCGCCCGCGGCCAAGGCCTCGGCGCTTGGCCCGGGTGCTCCAAAAGGTGAAGAAGGCACAGCCCAGGAACATTCGAAAGCAGCAGGTCGCCCCGAACACGAAGCCGCAGCCACGGCCCTGCTCTGTGCGCTTCTGCAGCAGGAAGTTGAGCACCCACGAGGGGCTGCGCACGGAGAAGACCAGGAACACCACGAGGGGCAGGTGGGCGCTCAGAATGCCGGCCTTGAGTTGCCTGGGCCGCCACACGATGCCCCCCACACGGGGCAACGCATAGTAGTCATCATCCTCGTCGTCCTCGTCCGTTTCCCACTGGGCCCAGGCCCTACTCGTGCCCCCGGCGGCGCCCTCGCTTCCCCCGGCGGCGCCCTCGTCCTCGTCGACGGCGGCGGCGGCGGCGGCGGGAGCCGTGGGAACTCGGGCCTGCTCCGGGGCTTCCGGCGCCTTCTTCTTCTTCTTCAGCATCTTCTCCAGCTTCTTCCTCTCCTTCTCCATCTTCTTCTCTTCCTTTTTCCTCTGCTCCAGCAGCTTCTTCTCTAGCTTCTTGCGCTCCTTCTCGGACAGGAACTTCTCGGAGGGGTCTTCCCGCGCCGCGTTCTTGGGCGGCGTCGGGGGCTTTCGGGCGAGCGGCTCTCGCGGCTCTGCCAACGCCGCAGCCGCCGCGGCAGCTTCGGCAACTACCTCGGCAGCCGCCGCGGCTGTCTTCCTCTCGCTGTCCGACACCCGGGCTTTGAGCTTCTTGGCCATCTTCAGCATGGTGGCTCTGCCACCTCGGGGAGGCCGGCTCGCGCCTGGCCTGGGTACCCTGCTTGTCCCCGGCCTTGGGCTGTCTAGCCCCTGTGCGCCCCGTGTCCGGGGTCCCCGCTGCGCTGCCCCGGGGCCGTGGAGCGCGGCTGTCCCGGCTTGGGCTGCTGGGCTGGCTGCCTAACAGTTAGCGCCAAAAATGATGAGCAAATGAAAAACGGGTGAGAACAAACCAAAAGCACCCAACAACAGCAAGAAACCAAAAACACCAAGAAATGTCAAACAACTCAAAAAAGAAAAGTGAAAAGGCGCGATGGCACGAGTTTGCTGTTACCCTCAGGCGCTCCTTGGTTAGGCTCTTGGGTACGCCAATGGAGAAGAGAAAAGAGAAAAGAGAGAATTGGGGGATGCCCGGGAGGCACGGGGCAGGACAGCAGCGCAGGGCGCCGCTGCCCTGTCCCGGCTCCGGTGGCTCTTGCCCGTGCTGGGTGACTCGCACTTCCGCGGGAAGCCCGGGCGCCCCTCGACTTACATGTGAGTGAGGTGCACTCACACGCAAGGCAGTGCCTGCCTGCCTGTCTGTCGGCCGCCCGCCGCCGCCCCGCGCCGGGACAAGAGTTCTCTCCAGCCGCGGTGCCGCAGCCCCGAGCCAGAGAGCCAGAGAAGGAAGGAGCGCCGCGCCGGGCCAGCCACCTGACGCAGCCCGCTCCGCGGTGCCGACGAGACTGAGTGTCCCTGCCGGGGAACAGAGCTTCTAACCGGCCCGATGACGCCCCAGCCTCTTCAGAGGACGGACCCACAGCAGCGGCCCCTATAAACCGAAGGGGAAGCGCAAAAAATCGGCCCACCGAGGACGCGCCCAAATGGGCCGCCGCACACCCTAGGGGTGTGGGCCGGTGCGGAGACAGTGCGGGTGTGGGCAGGGGGCGCAGGGGGCGCGGTGGTGGGGGGCACGGGCGCGCCCAAGACGGTGGGCTCTCGACCCCGCCTCCCAGACCTGCCTCCCAATTTTCGGTGAGTGGTGTAGCCCTGGGCGGCGCTTACCCCTGCTGCGCGCCTCCTTACCTCCGGTTTCCCGGTTAGTGCACGCGGGACCGCCACCCACCCCTCCCTCCCGGCGGCGCGTGCCCGCGGAGGTAGGTGTCGGCGAGCTTAATTCTAATTAATTGCGACTCCCGGACAGAGTTTCATCTTCTGATGAGAAAAGTGCGATGGGCGCGCAAAACTAGCATTGATAGAAGAATCGGGCGGCAGGCAGCGCGCCGGAGACAGGAGAGCCGAGGAACAGGGGCGAGAGTTCTGGAGTCTGTGCATGGGACGTCCTCCCAGGTGGGAGAGGTGGTGGCCCGGCCTGGGCTCCGCGGAGACTCTGGAACAGAGGGAAAAGTAGTTTACTGAACGTGAACTTGTTTCAGGATTGTTTCAAAAGTCTAAAGTGTCCCGCCCCCTCTCTCATCCCCACACTAGGATGTAGTAGAGAGCAGGGTTAAGGGCAGGGACACTCAACTTTCAACCACTTGACTCCGGCCCACTTTTCCTGGGATCTTGGTTAGGTCCCTTGCTGCCAGGAGTGTATCTGCTTGGGTACAATTCATTCATTCATTCATTCATTCATCCATTCAATAAATGTTCGGTCCATGCAGGTTGGTGTGGCCCCACCACGTGCCCAAGCGAACAGGATAGACAGGTAATCAGGCAAAGACATGGTGCTGACCTTGGATGGCACGCAGACCCGCATGCCAGTAAACGAACGAAGATCTGCAAAGTAATCACGAACTGTCTTCCAACTTTAACTCTCTGACTTCTGACTTGGGACGCTTGAGAAAAGAAGTCTACCCATGAATATGTAACAGTCCCTAGTGGTATGGGTTGACTGACACTTCCTGAGGCCTTGAGTAAATTGTTGGGTATAGTTTTAAGTTATCTTTGAAAATAAAAAGACACTGTTGCCCACTCAACAGGACCACTGAAATCCTCCCTTTCCCCGTCTGCTCAGCTTCAAGTAAGAACAGGTATGACAGATGAAGATGCCACATATTATTTTCCTTGGCCCCTTCAGGTACACCTCTACCCCCATTCTACAAGGCCTCTTTTTTATAAAGCGAAAGGACAACAGAGGGTTATTCAACATCACCAAGGAACACTTGGAATCAAGAAGAGGAAACAAAACATTGAGGCTAGACCCTCATCACCTGCAGACCCCTGAATTTCTCAAACTGCTCAAAAGTTGCTGTTCTCTCTGCTCAACACAAGCCAGGTCTTTGTCACACTCTGGATCATGATCTCTCTTCCACGCAAAAATACACTTTCTTTTCAAAAAAGCACCTAAGTTGATACTTTTCACCTAACCAAAACTAAATAAAAATGTTAACTGATACACCTGAACGTGCTCATATGAAAATTCAGCAGTAAAGCCTTACAACCAGTATTTCAAGGCTGTTTGAAGAGACGGCCCAGTATCATTTACCAGATAGATTAGAACTACATGAAGACAGGGCCCAGGTTTCATAAGCTTCATATATTAAATAAAAACTTGTTGGTTGAATTTGATTCATCAATTGTCATTTTTAAAAATGGTAAAGACTTCTAAGAGGGAGAAACAGGCCAGAAATTTGTTATGCTCCACTTGTTCAACAGTGAAGACTTCCTGCTTCCAATGTGGCGAAGCACAAATACATTGTATTTAAGAGGTACAAGGTAAATAGTAACCAATACAACCTTGATACTTATGCCAATGGCTACATAGTTACAAATGAATAAAATGGACAGTCTCCTTATTTGGAAATCTCTGAGTTGGGTTACCACCTTCCCCTTTTAGATAAAGAGCACACCTGAATTTTAAAAGGAGTGAAACTGCCCTGTGTCACATACTAACATGCGTTCTAGGCAGGGCACAGTTGGGATTACTGTCCTAGAAATATGTAAAGCAAGGTCAGGCTTACTCCTTTCAACTCCTAATCTATCAGGCCATCCTTGAAAAAAAAATTCTCTAAGTGTAGGTTTCACCTATATTTTATTATGACTAACTACTGATGGACAAATAAAGCATTTACTTTGTAAATAAATGGCAGCAGGTGGAACCAAAGGTTTACGGGTAAGCAAATGACATCAAGAGCTCTGAAACACAAGCCGGCTTGTGGTCTGTTGAGTTTTCTGTTTTCACTGGACACAAAGTAAAAGAAGAGATTTTACTTAATGGGTATGGTGAACTGACACCATCTACAGTTTTGGGCCTAGCATTTTACTTTCCCAGGCCCTAAAAGTTGTAATTGTTTAAAAAGTCTTTCAGATTTGGAGGCTACCCTGTGTGACCTTTTCAGATTAATGAATAATTTATTTTAATAGGTCATCACTGTTTTAAGTTTATGCTTTGAGAGAAGAGTAACTCATTAGCATAATTCTTAGAACAGTCCAGACTAGTGTTTTCCAATGGAAGGGGCTTCTCATTTGGCTCAGGAAGAGATGGAAGTTATAGAAACTTCAAGCCCTAGAGAGGGACAAAGGGCTAGAATGTGCTGGGTATAAAATGCCCAGGGAGCACACAGGTCCCTGGTTCAGGTGACTTGCTTCATGCCAAAGCCAGACAGTTAAGATAATAATACATCCCTACCCTAAAACACTAGGTCACCTAACAATACAACTTGGTTAAACAAGTGGTGTCACACGCTGCAGAGAGAGATGGCCTAGCAACATTTCTTTCCAGCATTCCATATTTTACACAATGGATGAATTCACATGTCAAGGTTTGAATTTTGTGGTCTTGTAAGCTTCATATTTATGGATGGAGTTTGTGTTCCTTGGCTCTTCTGCCTCTTTCTGAGTAAGAATGCAATAGACTTGCTACAACTTAGACTCTTAAATACATTGTTATACTTAGTGATGTAATTCAGTTTTTGGACAAGAGCGTTCTCCTTGGCCTTTCATTAGTTCGGGTCATTTTAAGCTATTTTCCAAGAGCCCAGAGAAAATATAATATTATTTTAATAGCCTTGGAAACAATAAATAGGTTTCCGCCGAAACAGAAACTTTGGCTGTAAGGTTTTAATAATAGTATTTAGCACTTCCACGGTACTTTTTGTCTTCAAAGCACATTCTGCACTTTCATTCACTAGAATGACTGAAACTGTTATTGCAAATGAATGTTGAAGCCTATGCCATGTAGATGATGAAAGTAGGAATTGGAACAAGCATTTCCTAGTCCCACTTAATGCCTATAAGAAGGTTTTATTACTTAGGAGGTTAAAAGTTCTTAAAAATATAATGTAGTGATTATCCAGGGCATTTTTTTTCTTGTCATATTACTAGTTAGTAACTTCAATCACAAAGTAACCCAAACTTGTATTCAAAACTAAACATGATGTAAAACTTCACTTCAGAAGTCTTGAAGTCAACTACTGAAGAATTCACTACCTGGCCATATGAAATTTCCCTATTTAATTAATATCCATCGGCTAATTTTAAAATAATTTGTTTTTAATTCAGAACACACTCTAATTTAAGCAGAATGTGGGGGTGCATTGGCCAATGTGTTTGGACCCAATTTCTTGAGCCAGTGGCTTTGAGATGCTGTTCAACCATCTACTCAAAACTGCGGCACACAATATGAAGGCAATTGGGATTTTCCACAGCCTTTCTTGATCTATCTTGACCCTGAGGGGCAGGCATCATCTGTGAGAGGAATGTCCTGGTTCCCATGGAGGTCCAGTTCCCAAGGCCATTGGTGCCTTTCTCACAACATCGCCATGAGCCCCAGTGTAAGTGGGCATGGACTTTAAACAAAGCCACCATCTACCTTAAAGGGGGTTGGGGGGAGCTAACAAAAAGACTATGTGCATTACTTTGTTCCTTTTAATACTTAAACCTAAATCATGTCATATACATATTAATTTTGGTTGAAAATTCTGGATAGACAATCAAGGAGGGAAAGACAAACCCACCAGCATATCCAAAAGGGAGGCCCACCTGCTGAACACAGCGGCATAAACAATGAATTGCTAAACTAAAAGTAAAACCCAGCAAGGAGACTGAGCAAGCCCCATTCTCTTAGGGGTATGTCAACATCAACAACAGACCAATGGACCCACTTAATGGAGATCTTAATTGAGTAATAAAATATTTAAGAGTTTACCACTCTACAGCAGGAAAGTTAATTTTCCTAAACTAAAATATCCTTCACTTCCCTTGGGGGAAAAAATTTCATGAAGACTAAGGTAATGGGAAAACCTGTTGCTTAGAACTTTTAACTTGGCCTTGAAGATGGAAACTCATCCAGGATGGGCAACAGTGCAGCAAGACTAGTTAAAAATAGGCACAGGCCAGTTCATTTTTGTTCTTATTTACAAGGTACCTTCTTTAAATGACATCTTGACCCAGCATCTTACTCAACAAATAACAACAGAAAAAAATGAAAAACGAGTTGGTACACCTGGAAATGTGATGCTGCAACCAAGCAAGTGGTCTGAAGTTCTAATAAAACCTCCTTAGGTAAAAGAAGACCCTCTCTGATTTTAAAGACTTTAGGCTATTTTTCATTGCATTCAATTCTTCAAGTTTAGCCCTGTACAATTACAGTTTGCTGTGTGGATCTACACAAACGAAACAACTGCTAAATAGAAGTGTTCTATCTTCAGTTGTTACTTTATTTACCTACCCAGAGAATGTATGTGATCATTTTCAAACAGCCTGCTTCTGCACAATTTCCATTTAGCCCCCATTTGGCCAAAATGCAGTGTTTGTTGGGCAGCCCATAGGCTGTGCTTCCACTGTCCTGCTCAGTGGTTTATGGACTGCTTGGTGGTGTGCACAGCCCGTCCGACACCTGCAGAGCCCAGATGGCACTGAGTCTTCCTAAAGTCCTTGCCAGCCTCTTGAAGTTAAGAGGAGGAGAAACTTATTCAGCCAAAGCATCAAACATTTGCAACCAGTCCGGGAATCAGATGAAAAAGAGATGTTTTTATGAGCTACAGACCTCAGCTCTACCCACAGCCACATCCCGGGGTCTCCACACATTGCCCAGTACTGGGAAAGCTGCCTCTCCCAACTTCCCTGAACATTCCTGTCTCTCAGTTGCCTTAGTCTCTACTACCTTCTCAGATTACGGTTCCTTTTGTGCTAATTACACCGAAAAAATTGAAAGAATGTCGCTGACTTTACAGAGAACACAAAACAGACTTGCTTTAAAAACTAAATATAGCCAATTTCTTTCAGAAGGCAGACAGACTTGGCCTTCAGAAGATTTGTATTACACAGATTAATTGAAGATGGCCAATTCATTTATTAAGACCCAGGTGACAGAAGGTCTCAGCTATTGGGAGGGCAGATAAAAAAGGCATGTTGCTTTTGGGGGCCATTTACATAAAATGAGAAGTTCTGATTAACAATGAGTTTTTTCCAGTACTTAATTGTAAATTAAGATTTGCCAGTGATGACAGGCTACCATGGAAAGAAGAAATGGAAGCTGTTGACTATAGAAAGCAGTACCTGTACTATGTAGGTCAAATAGGAAGGAAGGAAGGAAGGAAGGGAGGGAAGAAGGGAGGAAGGGAGGGAGGAGAAAGAGAGAAAGAGTCTAACTTTTCACTCTGGAAGGCTGTGGCTGCTTAAGAACAAGAGGATGGTTTTGTAGCTCCCATTCTCCATTACGTAAGAAAATAGTCTTTTATGGGACAGAATTGGGAAGAAGAGTGTATTATTCCCATTAGCCAAGCAAATTGTGGATTACTTCCCCCTCCCGCTACCATAAAATCCTTAAAGGGTTAATAGGTGAACAGTAGCAGCTCGGAATGATTTATTTTTTTCCTAAGGAACATTAAATACTGAATTGCTCATGCTGAAATAATGCTACAGCTGTGATCCATGGGGCTGAATTTTGGACACTGGCTCAAGTGACAGGTGTACTCGTTGTATGCCCAGCTTGGCTGAAATTGTGATGCCTAACTCAAATTTTTCCCCAATTAACTGGTGAAGATTCTAGAGCCAGCAGGAAAGAGCCTTTGCCACAGGCTCAGAAGACCATGTGTGCTCAGCCTTCAATGAAAATGTCAGCCTTGAGGGAGAATGGAGCCATTGCTCCCTGGCCATAAAAACAGGAAAACTGAGATGGACCTGCAATGTCTAGGAAGGTAGGGAAAAGAGAAGATCTAACTGGGACCAAACCTTTCTAGGTTCTAAAGCAAACAGGTCTTTCCTAACGTTCAGCTCTTGGAGGATTTTAGCAATCGAAGCAAAGCCCAAGATTCTAGGAAATGTGTCACCAAAATTGGTATTATTAGAGGAAGTGGCACAAAGTTAGAAACGCAGGGTCTAATCTGTAACATGCTAATTATACCTATTTTTATCCCAGGGTTGCAGTGACCTAACACCAAGAAATAAACACTCTTGAAAACTAGCCCTTCACATCCTGAAAATATGAATACCTTGAAGCGTGGAAACCCACTGGGCAAAGCTTTCACTTGGGTTCCTTGGTCCAACCTGAGGTGAGAATTGGCGGGCGCCTATGCAGGAGCTGACTCTCAAGAGAACTTGGCAACAGCAAGGGAAGACAAGCAGACTCTACACTCGACCTTGGGGGTTCTGGTGTGAGATCAGCAGGTCAGTAAGAAGGCAACCCTGAAATGCCAAAGGCCAGCCTGAACAAACCGCACTGGCCCCATGGCACGTCCTGGTCTGGAGAGGGAAGGAAGAGGGCTAGGCTATGTTTTGCTGAGCCAAGAGGGATCCTAAACGAAGCTTTCCTCAGTCCATTTCACTGACAGCAAAGGCCCTGGACCCCGGCCTTCTGTCAAGGTACCACACAAAGGAAGTTGATATAAAACTTAGTTGGGACCCAGAGACATCTCATCTCCAGGTTAAAGGAATATTCCATTTACTTATAACCATTAGAGGCATCCCAAAGTCCAGAAAAACCTAAATGACCCAAAATTCATATCCTGATGTTATTTAACCTATGCCTCTGGAAGGCATGTCAGAACAGAGTAATTTAAAGTCATTCTCAGGCTGAAAAGTAAGTTTTTTAGATAGTCTTCTATTAATTAAATCAGTAATTATTTTAAATGCATCATTTCAATGCCATGAGTTAGCTGAATGAAAATAAAAAACCCCAAATCCCCAAGTAGACTTAATATTTTCATCTTCAGTATAAAATACCTTTATATTTCATTTACCTTGCACATTCTCAAATGTGTTAAATACATATGTTTTCCACAACCTGGCATAACTACATATCCACTCGATTTACTACTGAGGGGTAGAGAAGGCAGAGAGGAGAATTTTGTTAAAAAAAAAAAAAAAAAAAAAAAAAAAAAAAAAAAAAAAAAAAAAAAAAAAAAAAAAAAAAAAAAAAAAAAAAAAAAAAAGACCATGACTACAGGATAGAACTCTACAGCAAAGATCTACTTTCTAAAATGGATGCCACAAGTAGAAGAGATTTTGAGAGAAAAAAATTGATGCGAATTTCCAAAACATGTAAAGTAAAACAGCAAATCTGCAAATGGAAAAAAAAAACACTACTAGCAACATGAAACCCCCCAGGAAACAAACAAAATATCACCGTAATTTATAGTAATTGAACCCTTGCTTACCCTTCCTCCCAATACCTGATAATTCTGTGAAATCAACCAGCTGTCACTCTTTTCCTTTCAGAAACATGACATTGATTTGTCTAGCAAAGACCCATTATTAGAATTCTGAGGTCTGCCTAATGGGGCTACTAATAAATCTAAGTCATCAATTCTTGATCTTTTTTTTTCCCCCTAAAATTCTTAGTTTGTGGCAAACTGCTGAAAACACATTTTCAAGGTCTGTGACTGCAACATAAAAATAAAGGCTTAAGGCTGGGCTTTGGAGGTCTGATCACCCCAGAGGGAAAATAAGTAAGATCGATGAGGAATAGCATCTGGGGCGATATCGATACTCTCTTCGGGCAGAGCTGTTCGCAAATAGAAATGAGCTGCACAAGACGAGCAGGAAAGGAGACATGTCAGGGAGCCATCGCCCCCTCTGCCTCCCCTTATCCCCCCACCCCACCTGCCTGGCTTTGCGCTGCACTGAGAGAGAGATCAGGAGAAATTCCAGCCAAAGAGTCTAAACGGGCTCTGCCCCTGAGACACTTCTTGGTGTCAAGAAGACAAAAACTCAAGCCAAAAAGGTCAGCAGAATAGGAAATCTGTGGGCAATGAAAAGCCATAGGAATAGTAGGAAGCATCACATATTTCTAGCAATGAAAATCTGAGTCTTCAGGTTGTGCTAAATGACTCAAAATCTACCGCCGCAAAGCTCCAACGGAAATAACGGACCCTTTTAAGGTTATATTGTTCCTGTTTATTTGGCTTTATCACTGTCAGAAAGTGGCTGGGAGCCCTCTCTCCTTTTTCATGCTCTGTGAAATGTAAATGGTCTAAATTAAGAAGCCATCTAATCTCAACAATATTAATTCTGACATGAAAAATGAGTTCAATTCTTCAGACATGATTACAATCACCACCACCTCACATTAACTGATCGCCTCACTATTTTGTGCAAAAACCTGAATATTTTCCTTTTCCAAAGTACTTATTTATATTTAAGAGGGGATGAAATCCTCAAATACTTTACTTATTCTGCCACTGAAAATGCAGGATCTTCTAAAGTGGGTTTCCTTTGACCTCCAGGCTCGGCAAACATCTATATCTGATTTGTCTGTTGTTTTTTTTTTTTCTTCTTCTCCAAACTAAAATCTTTCTAAAATAAAATATCTAAGCAGGTAGAGGGTCATAAGCCTGGATGCTGTCCGTGCATCTTTCTCCTTCCAAACTGAACTGCTGGCTCTGAATATTGCTTTCCAAGAGGAAAAGGAGAAAATGGGTTTTAACATGTTTTTCACGTGTTTTTCCCTAAACTGGTCCATCAAAACCAGTGAGATCGCTGTTCCTCCATCTCTGCAGCAGGCAGAATCACTGTACCTGCAGACAGGGGGTACGTTCGCGTTTCGAGTTGGCTTGGATGGGAAGATGCGACTGTTCTGGGGAAAGGAGATATGTCTGTATCCCTGCAGTACTGCCTTGCGATTTCAAGACCACTGCCTCCTCCCGTAAGATACTGCAGATGCTGTATTTTGCTTGTTAATCCTCTCACTAAGTGTAAGAAATAAAGTGGTTTTACCTGTAAATGTCCGTAATTCACTAGCACAAAGCCCTGAGCCCCCCATTTCATTACCAGCTGTCCATCAACAATCATCAGAATTAGAAGTGTCACCAGCATGACGATCTAGCGAGGGGAATAAGGAACCCCAGAAAATCATAAATTGTTTGGGGAAGTTGCCACGTGGCATATCTCCTGGGGTGGGGTGTGGGGGTGGGGTATAATGCCCATTGGTGTTTAATTTGAGGCGGTGGGGCTCTCTTGGCAGCGACATCACTTCTCACAAAGACACCGTGCGATTCAGTTACACAAAAGCAGCCGAGAGGAGCAGGCTCAAATCGGCTCTTCTGCTCTGTGTGATTCTGCACTGGAAGCTCTCGAAGCAGCCTACACTTTATGCTGCGTGCCATAAAACAGCCCTAAAACCAAAGAGGTGAAAGGAAGTGCAAAATAATGCACCTTCTATGTCTATTTTTTTTTTTTCTCTCAACCCCCTTCATTCCTGGAGACCCCAATGCTAACCTGGACACGTTTTGGACTTCCTGTCCCCAGGCACTAAGCCTCTTTCCAGCTGTGAGAAACAGTCCAGGATTCACTTTTCTTTCTTTCTGAACACTGCCAGCCCTGGTTCCCCGGGCCACCTTTGGGGGTTATGGCAACCCCACGGGTGCCTCCTGTAGACTCAATGCCTAAGGTCAGGCGGAGCAGGGATTACCGACAAGGCCAAGAGGTGGGAAAGGGAAACGGGGCCCTTCCCCTCTTTCTGCTTCAGCTGAATACAGCCTCTCAACATCTGGCTCTCAACTCTTTCCCAATCCCTAAAGCATGGCTGGCCTCTGCCATCAGAATGTCAGTCCTCAGGCCCTTGAATGTCTGTTGGAAGCTTGCATCTGACTTAGCATTTGACTCTAAAACATCACTTTGAACGAGGGTGAGCGTGACCACCTGAAACCCCTCTGAGGTACAAACATGCGCCACAGAGGAAAAGGGAGAAGCCATCAGCAGGTTGATAAGTTCTGCCCTTTGGGCCTGTCCTATTGACAATCTACCCCTGGCTGCAAGCAGCGAGGCAGGCCCCGCACAATGGCCGGTGGAGCAGACTGAGGGAGGGGCTCTGCTCCCCACCCCCAAGTCCATCCATCGTTCCTCCGCCACAGCCGCTTTGCAGGCCATACCTCGGCGGCTCTCATGTCTTTCAGAGGCCCCCTCTCTCCCCCCACCGTGAGCCTCCTCTGTAAAATCCAAAAAACATCTTGTTCTTTCATCATAATTAAAGTGCTGTCAGGGAAAATGGCACGGCTGAGTTTTGCTGCTGTTGAAATGACCCTCTCTCTCCAACCTCTTCCTGTCTCCTCTCATTTGCTAAAGTGGTCCTTTCTCTGCCTGAAATCAGGCCCTTTAGTGATGGAAATTTTAGCTTAAAGTAGAGAGTTCTAAGCAGAATCCTAACCTTGGAAGGGTGGGGAAAAAAAAATCGATGTTTTTGAGCTGGCCTCTGTCTGCAGCAAGGTGCCGGCAAGGCCATTCTCATCTGCAGAGGCGGTGGTGGCAGCTACCTCTGGGCTTCCGATCCATGCAAGGTCTCCTAATTACAAGTCATCGTCAGGGTACACAATTTAGCAAAACATGGAAGCTGATTCTCCCTACTGACTTCACTAAGGGACAGCAGGAAGCTATTTAGAAGGAAGTACAGAGTTTCTGGATCTGGGAAGATAAAATCCAAACGCTTTTCATGCTCAGAGGGAAAGCATGACTGTGTATTTAATATCATCGCTGGCAGTGTGCTTGTGTGTTTGAAATGAGCTATAACTTACATGCGTAATGAAATGCCCTCCTCCTAGCTGGGTGTTACCCAGCCGCACTGGGGGATACTTCCCGTGCATTGTGGATACCGAGGCACGTAGGGGTCTTTCTAAAGTCTCGTCTCATTATGTAACAATGTTATTCTAATCCTGTTAGCCATCACAGAACTTTCTGGAAAGAACATGTCAGATGGGTAACATTAAAAAAAAAAAAAGAAAGGAAGAACCTACGCCATGAGTAATTGTGAGCTGTGCCATTAGAATCCATGACATATATTCAAAATACACATTACGGGAGGAATTCATAATATTCATCCTAGCCTTCAACTACTTACATTTTAAGGAAACTGAAGTGTCAGGAGCTTTCAAAATTAGCTTAATTTCCTTTTCCTAAAGATCGTGCATCTCAGAAAGGCCCCTTTTAAGTGACACTGGGGAATTTAATTGGCAGGCTTCCGGGTTTCTATAAGGATATGCTAATATCTGGCAAGTCAAGATGGCAATCTCCCTCGATGGAATCATTAGTCGTTAATGCACCTCTGAGTAACTCTAAGCTAAGGTGTGAAATTAACCCAAGTGCCACTAAGCCTCAGTTCTTCCTAAGGCTGTAACTGCAGGGCAGCTGGGGCCTGTTCGTGTCACGTATAAACAAGGCGGCTGCATCGCTGCTGGCTGTCCTGACCTCCGGCTTCCTCACTCCTTTGCTTCACACCCCCCACATTGTATTTCTTTCTTAAAGACAGCAAAGCAACCCTATAGTACTCAAGCCTCTTTTATTTACTGACTGTTCTGTGTGTCACAGCCAGGGATGCTGAAGAAAAACACAGGGCTTGTCATTGTCAGCCTGTGCTGGCAGGCACCCCAAAGGCTGCGATCAGGACCTGATTGTGCCACTTGAATGGGGGGGGGGAGAGGCGTCTGCTGCCAGGTGGGATATCGCTAAGGAACCACACTGCTACCTGGAGAGTGGGGGGTGAGGGGTCCCCATGTTCTAGGGTCAGAGGGGAGGAAAGCCAATTCGCTGCATGAGGGCTGCTAGGCAGCCACAGACCTGGGCTGGGGAGAGTGGGGGCACAGGCTGGGACAACAGATGCCCCTCCCCTGTGCCTTTCTAATGCTTCCTGTTAAAATTCTACTCTTGAGGACCCCACCATTAAAAATGTGACTCTTTGGGCTTTCTGGCCTCATAGAGTTCTTTATTAAAATGCAAATGTCCCTTAAGAGCAGCCCCATAAGCCTTTGCCAGCTAATGGGATTAACTGAACAGAACATAGCCACCTGCAGGGAGGTAAGGGGGCCTGGGGGCCCCAAGGCCAAATCTCCACATCTCAGATTTGTCATGTGCTCATCCCTGAACACACAGAATGCAAAATTCATTTCCCTGTCCAACTCTTAGAACACTAATCCCAGACACAGACAGAAGATTCTAAGGTTCGGTGGAAGAATTTGGGCCCACCCCCTCAGAGA
>RJWJ010005047.1:0-26841 GCA_004363605.1 Indri indri | reverse complement strand
CTGCTGCCAGGTGGGATATCGCTAAGGAACCACACTGCTACCTGGAGAGTGGGGGGTGAGGGGTCCCCATGTTCTAGGGTCAGAGGGGAGGAAAGCCAATTCGCTGCATGGGGGCTGCTAGGCAGCCACAGACCTGGGCTGGGGAGAGTGGGGGCACAGGCTGGGACAACAGATGCCCCTCCCCTGTGCCTTTCTAATGCTTCCTGTTAAAATTCTACTCTTGAGGACCCCACCATTAAAAATGTGACTCTTTGGGCTTTCTGGCCTCATAGAGTTCTTTATTAAAATGCAAATGTCCCTTAAGAGTAGCCCCATAAGCCTTTGCCAGCTAATGGGATTAACTGAACAGAACATAGCCACCTGCAGGGAGGTAAGGGGGCCTGGGGGCCCCAAGGCCAAATCTCCACATCTCGGATTTGTCATGTGCTCATCCCTGAACACACAGAATGCAAAATTCATTTCCCTGTCCAACTCTTAGAACACTAATCCCAGACACAGACAGAAGATTCTAAGGTTCGGTGGAAGAATTTGGGCCCACCCCCTCAGAGAATTTCAGTTCTGGAAGATTCTGGAAGGCATAGTTTGGCTCTGCACAGAGCACAGATGAAAGAAGGGCCCTGGCACAAGGCAGTTCTCAGCAACATTCCTGGGCTAGGCCTCTGGAACCCCTTCTGGAAGCAAGCCTGCCCCCTCAGCATGGTCAGTAACCCTCCTTCCTGGAGAAAGGCCTCCTTCAGTCCCTCGGCTGATAAGCTATCAACACTGAGGCCCACCCTGTGACCAGAGAAGTCTCAATCACTGCTGTTTGTGCAGAAATTTCCATCCTCAGACTGGCATGGAAATCTGAACAGTGGTGCCTGTCAGATGTCTAGACAGTTGTTTGTTTTGACCCAGGCAGATCTTTCTGTGTTTCTGCACTTTAATTAAGAGCGCTCAATAATGCTTTTACGGAAGGTCCGATTTGGTTTGCTCGACTGGGTTGGAGAACTCTTAGGAGGTTGCTGAAGTCTGCAGTTTGATAATCTTTCCATGTCCCCTTAGCTGCTGTATCTAGTCGCTATTTAATCACCTAGCAGAGACTGCCTGGTCTTGGTAACTTCCTGGGTTTGTTTTGATCGTGAGACCATCAAGGGAGCAGCAATGTCTTATACCTTCATATTCCCCATGGGGAAGGGCACACATTTGGCACTCAATACAAATGAATGAATGAATGAATGAATGAAAATGCCTACGTTGAGGCAAACTCACCGACCCAGCAAGGATTCATTCTCCTGAGAGACGTGGCAGACACGGGATTGGCTGTTGCAAGCTTAGTGCGGCTACTAGACAGGCAAAAAGGAAACAAGTCTATTTCAACCCACAAGTTAACCAAAATTTAGGAAATAACTTATCAATGGGAAAAAATGGGTGCGTGTATACCAAGGACTAGGCAGTATTCCATGCTTTTTGCCAAGTTAGACTACACATGAGTAAACCTCAGATCTGCCAATAGTCAAAAATTTGAAAAATTAATTTGCGACAACTGTTTTCATTTTGAAACCACGATGGACTTAACTCTTTTCCTAAATTAGTCGTGTCATTTTATGCTAAATTTCCATGAAGCACTTCCCAACAGCCTTTCTTTCTTTCTTCCTGAGGACCAACCACAAACCCCCAACTCCCCAATAATTCTGGAATGTCACAGAAGGCCCATTTTATAAAAATATTTGTGGTGAGCTCCTTTTCTTGGCTATTAGAACAGCAATTGTTTTTCCCCCCACTGGCCCCTAATCAGCCATTTCACTAAGTCTCAAAGCAATACAAATTTAGCTCAAATCAATTAGCAACACATTTCTAACTCTTGGCGCCTGGAAGGATATGAACTTTTCCTGGTGGAAAGAGGCTAAACCTTGAGCATGAGCTAGGGTTCAAGAAGTAGAGTCAGCCTAGGAAGCCACTTCTGCCTCTGTGATTGTGCTTCAAAAAAATAAAAATAAAAAATAAAAAAAAAAGGCCTAAACATGAGAGAATGGGGTCCTACCGCAACAAATTAGGGAGGGATTTTGATTTTTTTTTTTTCCCCTTGAGCTGATGAATAAATCACAGGACACAAAGAAAGGCAGATGACGGAATATTTTCCCAACGACTGCCAGGAAGCTGAAGGTCTGCTCTCATGACGTGCATCTGGCTATGATACTCTCCGCACCCTCACCCCCACCCAGCACAGAGCAACCAGTCGCGTCCCTGCTCTCGTGCTTAAACTCCCTTGTTCTCTTCCTTGCTGAATAGAATTGTCTTCCCTCTCTAATGAACGTTCCCCAGTAGAATAAAACTTGTTTTTTCAGAAGGTGTGGGGGTGGGGGGGGGGGGGAGGAAGAAAGGAAGGAAGAGAGGAAGGAAGGGAAAAAAAAAAAAAAAAAGAAAACAATGCCTTATACCGGGTCTGGCTGGAGCCAACTTCTCGAGGATATCAACTTGTAAAATTCTAAGGATTTCCTCAACATCTGAGATATATACTTAATTTATAGGGTGTTTGCTTTTAACATTAGGGCTTGCTTTGTTTTGTTCTGGGTAATTATTGAATCAAAGAACTCATGAAGATTAGATTTTTGTTTTTTTAAGGACAAAAAGATCCACTCTGTGCCAGATGTCTTAAAAACAAAACTACTAACTGGGATAAGGCATGTGAAAACAGTTGAAAAATCAGGTTGTGCTAGAAGCGGGTCTACTACTAGTTTCAAGATAAAACAAAAATTGGACAACCATATTAGGAACAGGAGAGAAAAATTCAGGGAAGCAAAAAGGGTCCCCTGTGGTTGAGAGGCCTGTGGTGGCCCCCATTCCAGCACACACCACCAGCCTCTGTCCCTGCTCTTCTTGGTGGCTCTTGGCACCCACTTGGGACCTCATGGGGTGGCAGGGTGGGGAGGGGATAATGCTTCAGCCTGAGCTTCTTCAGAGCTTGCCCTTCCCCTTCCTGCCCAAGCCTGGCCCCTCGCTGTGTTGGCATCTGTCCTTGGCAGCTGTCCATCCCTTCCTTGGCGTGACTGTAATTTCTTGCAACCTGAGCCGTCTGCTCTGGACTAGAAGTTCCTAGAGGGCAGGGATCTCATCTGCTGCTTAGAGCTAAACTTGGCAAAGTGCCTTTTTTCTTTTTTTTCTCTTTCTCACTCTTTCTTTTTTTCCTTTCCTTTCTCTTTCTTCCTTCTCTCTCCCCTGTGCAAATTTTTAATTTAATCTCTGTGTTCATTTACCTCTTCCCTTCCTTTTGCCCATTCTTTTTCTCTCCCTTTTGACAACAAAGAACTGGCTAAGGGGAGCTGGTTTTAACTTCTGAGTTGTTCACAAGGATCCTGGGATTTCAAAATTTGGAGAAAGAAAAGCAATGGTAAAGGGTTCCGATTCTGCCCCCCTTTCCCACTCCAGTGAAAGGACTAACAAGTCAAAGAACGGTGGGGAACGCGGGAAAACCTCCGAGGCAATCAGCCTATAGCGTCTGCGTGCGGGAGTGAAACACAAAATTGTTCGCCCACCAGGGCTAATACCCTCTTGAAAAGTATCCACCCGTCTGGGTAAAGAGCAGGGGAGATAAGGAGAAATAAATCACAGCAGGATGAAGGCAGGGTGGGGGATTTCCTGCAATGCTATAATGTCATTTTAACAATAAATGTAACTTCTAGAAGGAAAGGGGCCAGGTCAAGTGTGGGGTGGGGGTTCCGAGTCCTGTGGGGAGTGAAAGGGGGCACTTTGGCCCCATGGGGAGGGTTCTAAGAGGGTGTGGTTGCCCATAAGGGAAGGATTTGTGTGTTTGTGGGAAAGAAACCCACCAAATAAACAGACCAAAACCTCCTTCCCCCTAAAAGCAAGAGTGGCAGTATTGGTGTGAAAGCTAAGGTCCCTATGGCCCAAGACAGGATGACACGCCAACCAAAGACACCCCTGAAACGGGGGCATCTTTCCTTTTGGGGTTCGTACATTTTATCTAGAGAATTCTAAGTTATCCCACTTCCTGCCAGCCCACCTAGCCATTCTGCGTTCTCTGCTGACCTCTGGTGGGGGAGGAGCTCCACTAACCCAGGAGAGGCGCTAGGAAACAGGTGCCACCAGCCCTGACCTCCTCTGCGCCCCAGCCTCCAGGGTCACCCCGCGGGGGTGCTGCCCTGCCCCACGCCCTTGGCCAACACTCAGGGACAGAATCGGGAGCTGGGGGAGGACAAAGTACAAGAAAAACTTTAAAGAATCCCAAGAAGAATATGGGCGTAAGAGAGGAATGCTGTAGCAAAGTAGTTAACTTAAAAGAAAATTTTTTAATAGCAGGGTGGGGGAAATGCTTGCCTTAAGTTAACATGTTTTATTCAGTTCCTTTGACGTTACAATTTCAAGAGAGTAAGGGGAGAAAACGTGTATAAGATTGGGGTATTGGGGGTAAGTTTGACCAGAAAGGAACAAGTTCCCATTAGAGGACTCTGCAGGCCCTTGCATGGGAAACCCATGTGGCCCTTCTCAAACAGATGACCTCGTGATGTCCCAGCAGTTGCAGGGACAGGAGGGGCAGAGGAATGGAGGGAAATGGCAAGGGCACCTGCTTGGGAACCAAGGAATTTGGCCCCAGACACCATTAGATCCAGCTTCCCCTCAACTGGAAACTAGGTGACCTGTCCCAAGGCCAGTGTTGGGCCTGAGGTTGAGCATGGGGGTCCCATCCTTAGTGAGGGAAGAAGACTCGTCACTAATAACAATGCCCCGCAGCTTGCTGTCCACTTTAAGCACTGAGAGGCAGAGAAAGACTGAGGAGGGAAGACATTTAAACAAGCTCTGAAATCTCAGAGCTCCTGAAAGACCTGAAGATGTTCTTGTGACTGGAAAAATGACAAAGACTCGCCCCTAGCCAGTTTCTTCTCTGTAAAAACCCTGAGCATGCACCCCAAATTCTACTCCCTCATCCCCCTGCACCTTCCAATATTGTCTCCAAATACTTCCTCCTCCAGGAAGGCTCCTTGGGTTTCACTAGTGGAAACTGGACCTCTGAATGTCTTTTCTAGCCCTTCCTTGTGGGTGGGAAGACTTTATCGCCAAACTTTGCTCCTGCAAAGATTCTCCTAGTGACGGGTACCCAGAAATTATGAATTATTTACTAAAGGATAACAGGTGGCCCTAAAATTTCATTTCCCATACAGTCTGCCATTTTGGAACAGTTACTTGAAAAGTTGTGTGTTTGAGAGGGAGGGGCTGACATACCTCTTCTATTAAACTTTTATAGGAGAATTGAAAAAGTTGGAAAGTTTTAAAGTGAGAAGGACATCTCTCTCATTTTTCAAAGGAGGAATACGGAAACCCAGGAGATAAAGAGATTTGTCCAAGGTCTCCAAACCAGTTCCCAGGACAACCAGGGCCAAGGGCTATGAATTTGGAGGTTACCTGATAGTGCATTTTCTAGCTCCGGCTAACGTCTGCAGAGCCCCTGGTTAAAAGTGACAGGATTTATCCCCAGATGCCAATTGGTCATGCAAAAACCTTAAAACACATCCCTTGGCCTTGGAGCTGGGGGCAGGCCTGTGTCCCTGGGAAGGAGGATTTGGGGAGGGGTGTGGAGTTCTGCTGTAGGCGCTGAGCGGGAGTTTTGAAAAGCCAGGCTCCCAGGCTCTCATTAGTGAACGCCGAGCGCCATCTGCCAGCCAGTTGGAAGCAGATGTGCTTTATTTTATTGTTCCCTCGTCCCAGCCCTAAATAGTTGGGTGTTCTCACTTCTTTCTCTTAAAAACAATAAAATAAAAAGGTATTTCCTGCTCAGAGAGCTCCCCAAAATAAGGATCTTGCTTTAAAAAAAAATCTCAGAAGAGAGAGAGAGAGAGAGAAAATGGAAAGCAAAAAAGAAATTAGGGAATTCCTTAGGATGCTGATTTCTGCTCCCCTACGTCTGAGCTGTGCCAACTTATGAAAAAAATGGGACGTGCCCCTTTCTCCCTCTAAGGCAGAGTGATGGGCTCCCTCCTTCCTGACCTCTGGCAGGACAGGCTCCCCGCTTTGAGCCTACCTTAGTATCTGAAGTCACACCCTGACTCTGGGGAATCAAGGTTGTAGGGCCAGGGCAAAAAAAAAAAAAAAAAAAAAAAAAAAGAAAGAAAGAAAAGAAGAGAAAGAGAGGTGTCTACTACTTGTCAGTTTCAGTCTGAGGGTGAGGTACCTGCAAAGATCTTGGATTTGTTCCTGGCAACTGAGTTCCAGTCCCTCTGGAGAGTCACCTTCTCAAACTCTACCTGTCCTGCCCCACTTGGGTCTTTACTTCTTTATACATAAAGTTGAACAAAGAAGTACCCCTGGTCTCCTCTTGGACAACCCACTAAATTTTTTTTTTTTTTTCCCAGACAGAGTCTCACTGTGTTGCCCAGGCTAGAGTGCCGTGGCGTCATCCTAGCTCACAGCAACCTCAAACTCCTGGGCTCAAGCATCCTCCTGCCTCAGCCTCATGAGTAGCTGGGACTACAGGCATGCACCACCATGCCCAGCTAATTTTTTCTATATATATTTTTTTAGTTGTCCAATTAATTTCTTTCTATTTTTAGTAGAGACGGGGTCTCGCTCTTGCTCAGCCTGGTCTCGAACTCCTGAGCTCAAACAATCCGCCAGCCTCGGCCTCCCAGAGAGCTAGGATTACAGGCGTGAGCCACCGTGCCCGGCCCAACCCATTAAATTTAAGTCACTCCCCTGACCATGGCAGGACCCCCGGCATACTCAGCAGAATCATCACAAAATGGAGCCTTGTCAATATTTTTAAGAATTAAACTTTGGCCTTTTTTGGACGACACTTGGCAAATTCATGGAATCCTAGAGTAAAGTGCTAGAATCAACCAAGGTAGCAGGAATGAGAACCCCCAACTTCTAAGCCAGTGCTCTTTCCACTATCCAAGGACCCTCCCAAAGAGTTGGCTTTCCTCTGCCCCTCCTCCCCCAGATTAGATCTACGTGGGAAGAAAGCGAGGAGTCATCGCTGCAAGATCACAAACGCCAAACTGCCCTAGGATCACTGATTTCATAAGTGATTTCATTCCGGGACGACTGGACCCCATCAGGAACATTTCCAAAGACTCCCACTTAGAAAGGGGAACCCTCCTCCAAGCATCCATCTTAAAACCCACCCTGGCCATTTGTTTTGCAAAACAAAATTATCTAATGTGCTTCCCTTTTAGCAGCTAAAAAGAAAAAAATGAAATCTCATCAATGCTTAATTATAAATGGCTAGTTTTCTGGCAATCCAACTTGAAAAGAATTTCCCCTAATTTCTGGCATTTGTTTTTGGGTTCTGCCCTGAGTCTTCTAAGCATTTCCTTGGAAAGATGTTGCATTTGGTCTCAGGCAAAATGTCAAAATCAACATTCAAAATGCTTGCCTTGGGTAATTTCTAGGATTCTGCAGTAAGGCAGTATTATAGTGTGGCATTGTTTAGCTGAACTTGGGACATATAAAGCTAGAGTCTTCAGACAAGTTTGATTTCAAATGATATTTTAAATTTTACATGCCTAATACATAACTTATCAAACTACCAATCCATTTCTACATCTCACTCCACAGTGATTCTAATAGAAAAAGCTAAGTGTTTAAATCCATGTGTATGTCTGGAGTGGAAAGTGGTTATTGTCTTAATTTATTTATTTTTTCTGGCCTTTCCAATGAACTTAGAGGTCGCAAATTCCAAACTCTCTAAGAAAAAAAAAAAAGAAAAAAAACCCATTGTTTTTTTAAAAAATTAGATCCCTGATGAATTTGTAACATCTGAAAACTCTATTAAAACACCAAATGGGAACAAAAATATAAATGTGCTAGGCTCCAAATATAATAAAGAAGCAATGAAGTCCCGTTCCATAATGGTTACTTGGGAGAGAGGCTGGTTAGATGCAAGCTGGGGAGTTAGGTCACTGTTTAAAAATAAAATCACAATTTAGCCCTGTTATGATTACTCCAAGAGATATTGGTTACAGAATGTGCCCTAGGAGGGGGAAGGGGGTGTCCGTTTTAACGAAGACCAAGTGCAAAACTCTTGACCAGGAAATGTGCTTGGGTTGTTACTTCTATTGGCATAACTACTTTTTTTTCCTAAAAAAAAATCTTATCATCTTTCTCAGTACAGTCATTCGGAGGTATTCCTTCCTCTGCCCCCAACCCCATGTAACTACCTGCCTTGAAAGATCAGTCGTTAAAGGTGATAGGTCACCTCCATGCAGCGGGCTGGTTGCCTGTGGGCCTGAGACTAAGAAGACCCAGCAAATAGGGCCCGCACACTTGCCACTGGCATGCACACATTCCAATTAAAGGCTCCCTTAATGTTTTGCGGAACACACGTCAGGTGGGGTCCCCACTGCCCCAGAGATGACGTATCATCAGCAGCTGAATGTGGGTCCTTATTGTCTTGGCATCCTTCTCTACAATGCAGCGTAAATTAAGTTAGTGTGTACCAGACAGAGGGACAATTCCCAGCCTGCTACACACAAAGGCAACCTAAAGAATCCCTAAGTGGTAGATGTGATCATTTCGGGGTTACAATCTACCTAAACAAACCCTGATGTTGCATAGCTACGAGACTGACTTGGTTCGTCAGAGTCTTAGACCAATTCATTGTTTATTTCCTTGAAATAATTCTCTTTTCTATTCTATAGTGTCATCTAGGTCGATTTATTCTCTGAGATTTCTAGAAATGACTTCTACCCAAGAATGCAGGTCATTAAAATAAGTATGAACATTTCTGACTGGCCACTAGTGACCAGAGTGGACTACCTTTTCTCTGAAGATAATTTAAGGTATGCGAGTTATGATATGTATGATCTTTAACTTTCCCAGAATTTGATATTGATAATGTCAGGGCAGTAGTGCTCAACCAGGGGTGACATTTGGCAATGACTAGAGACAGTTTTGGTTGTCGTGTTGTGTGTTTGTGTGTGTGTGTGTGTGTATGTGTGTGTTTTACTGCTATCTAGAGGTCAGGGATGCCTGCTAAACATCCTACAGGGCACAAGACAGCCCCCCCACCCCCAGGACGAAATGTCAGTGGAGCCATTTGGAGGGTCCCTTTGCCAGATTGAGCCCCCCAAAATGTTCCTAAAATCCTGGCATATACATAACGGGGTAAGTTACAGCTTAGAAGTAAAAGACTGTGTCTGACTAAAGCTTTGGGGCCTATTTGAATCCGAGCTTTGTCCTAGGGTGGGTGGGGGGAGTGTGAACCTGAAATAGGATCGATCCTTCCTCACCGTTTCTGGCTCTTCTCAGCCCCTGTCACTTTCACCATGGATATGACATCTTTTTTATGCCTTATACTGTCTCACCATCTAGTGGTCACCTGAAATATCAACTCACCTTCACCATCTCTGGGCCCTTCTAGAGTCGGTCATTTAAAAAAATCATATTTTGGGAGGTAGCAGGCAGAAAGACCTCCGAATGACATCTGTGATTTCATTACTAAGATAATTAAGCATCCTGTAGGCCTAGCAGACCTATAGAGAGAACAGCTATAAGGAATTAAGATGGACACTTTCCAAGATTTCAAATGCCCACACAAGCCAAAAAAATTAAGGGGGCTGAATATAAATCTTTTTTAAAAAGAGAAGCCCACAGGGCTTCTGCTTAAATCTTTTGGACACTTAGGTGTTACCACATATCACTATAGATTAAAAAAAAAGAAAGAAAAAAAAACAGCATTTATTAAAAAAGGGGTTCAAATGATCCCTGGAATGTAAGGACTTGTATATTTCCTAAGTAATATTATCTATTCTTGACAGGTCTTTTATATTCATTTTTTGCAACTGGATCAACCAGCTACTTTTGCAAGTATAGAAACTGAGGCACAGACATGTGTGTCCCTGAGGCCCTGGGGAGTTTGGATGGATACCAGCTAAGATGCAGGACACTTGTTCTATTTCCTTTGGAAGAGTCCTGCCAACATCCCATTGGCCATCTCTCGATGACTGGCCTTAGTTTTTGTGTATTGTCATAAGCATTCTACTTTTTTCCCCGAAAAAATCCCACAGCTTCAAACTTACCTGAATGCAGGTTCCCTGTGAAAAAGAGCTTCACAGTGATTCCCACTTTAGCAATCAGTTTGATGAAAGGCAAACCTGTTCACGCAGGGAAGAGGAGAGAGGCAGTGTGGTCTTTTGCCTGGGGGCAGGAGCTCTATAAATCAAGAGAGAGAGGCTCTCGCTGCCTAAGTCCCCATTTCCTGGTAAGAATTAACACTCAGTGGTGAGGTGGAGCCCACGAAAGCTTAACTGTGACACTCCTTAGAAAGTAGGTACAAGAGATTTTCCTTTCTCATTATCAACTCATTAAAGGAAGTTTAAAGTACTTACTCTATCCCACACACAGAATGTGTGTGACAATGTCGGAAACATTGACTGACTCATAATAAATGCGAGATCAGATAACAATTTATACCACCTTCTATACCTCTCTCCTCGCCCCAAATTGAATCATTAAAAAACATTCAGTAAGATCCAATGTTCAAGTTCTGTGGGCAGAACTCCACGAGTCAAAATACTCATGAATTCTCCTGAGGTTTAACAAATTACCGTGCAGTGCAATTTGGGATTTTACCTCTAAGTAAGTACGGCAGAGGCACACTCCCCGCATTTCCATTGCTCTGTAACAGATCAGTTGCCTAACATTCCTCCCTTATTACAGCTCCCAGGTGTTGCATGTGTAAAACTGCTCCGATAATTCTAACCTGAAAGGTAGGTGCCTCCTGTGCGCTACTTGTCAGAGACCAAAGCATCTGATGTCTCAGTAGAGCTTGTGATGATCAATGATAATTAAAAGTCAAACATTGTTTTTTTGTGTGTTGTTCCTTACCTCTTTCTTGGAGGTCTCTTCATCTTCAATTCCCGCTGTCTGGACTTCTTTAACCACCTGGCTGTGGAGAAGGAAACTAAAGACATTTTTTTTTTTGCAGGTATAATAACCACAGAACAATCCCAGCTCAGGTTCTTGGGCTCAGCCACAGATGGAATTGATTTATGGATAGGTGCTAATCAAAAGAGAAAGCAGGGGAGGGATGGATAGGCAGGGTAATAGGTGACACTTTTTCAGGACAAGTAAAACATGTTTTCTTCATCATCTCTCTGCCACATCACTCTCCTGAGAGTGACCTCACACAATCATGAATTTGGCAAGGCGTCACCGGTCTGCTGCTCGGGTTGACCTTTATTTACAAAATGTGTGCAAAGAGTGTGCTCTGAAATGTAGAGACAGAAAGACAGAAAGGGATGCCCAGCACTTTTAGAACTTCTAAGTTAACAGTCTCATGGGAAATACAGGAAAAAAAAAAAAAAACCCAAAATAAACCAAAAACTTCACTTGGAGCAGGGAGAAAAAAAAGTCCAGGAGAAAAAGTAAATGTCTAAAAATAATAGTTAACATTTTTGAGACATTTTTATGTGCCAGGTACCAGGTTGAGGGCACTACCCTGTAAAATGCTTCTCTGGATTTCTCAAATGTATCTTCATTTCTAGTATCTTGACCTTTTTGAGAGGGGAATTAGGAAAAAATTATGTCTCCTTCTGGAAATACTCCTCCCCTCCCTTGTTCAAGGGCTCCGTGGCCCACCCCCATAGCCAATTTGTAACTGTGGCTTCCTGACAGTTTTTCTAAATTGCATAAAGGCCCCAGAAAGAGAGGCTCAGGCCCATTTTTCTCTTACTTCCTAAAGAGAGAATGATCTTGTGCTCAGGGTGACCGCAGGCCAGAACAGGAATGTATTGGGAACAAAGGTTCCATTCAGTCCAATTCAATGAAATCTGTCAAGGTGGGTGTTAGGGCCAGAGTCTCTCGTCTCTGTTACTGGGGGTTAGGGGACCACCAGAGGCAGAGATGGCCAATCAGCCTGACTAATGCTTCCAGCTCCCTTGGCTGGCTGTTTAATTGACAGTGGGGACCTTGTCACATCAGCCGGCCCTGTCCTATCTGAAAAATTGCTACTCTTCCTGAGAAATTTGATTTTAAAAATGGGCAAATGACATGTGAATTTTGCATTTCATTAGGAACCCTGGGAGGGGCAAAGTGGGTTTGGCACGATCCCACGTTTACCATAGGTAAGAGAAAACCTAGACATGTCAAAACCATTTTCTATTCACTATTTATGTGTCTCCTGAAAGGTACTTTATTTAGAGGCATTTGAAGAGCCATAATTTTGCTGGGAGTGGGAGTAAGTTTTATTTGGAGGGAAAACTGACTCTCAAAAAAAGGAGGATGGCTGACATTGGGAATTTCAAATCTAGGTTACCTTCTCTAAAGAGAAATTTATTTTTTCTTAATACCAACCCTTCCTGTATAAAAAGTCAAAGGTGATTTCTAAGATCATATACTGACTCTTGCTAAGTAAGAATTAGCCCTGGACTAAAAGTAAAGAACATTTTTTTAAAAAATTGCTGTGAAGAATATTGAGCAGAGTTATTTTAATAAGATCATTAGATCCAGACTAGGATATTCTAAACTGTCTAATCCTATAAATGTAATAGAACTATGCATAAAAGTGCATTTTATTCTTACAATTATTATTATTTTTTTTTTAGTGAAAAGCTAACTAAAGAGAAAAGTTTTAGACCCTGCTAAAGAAATCTAATGGAGGATTTTTAAAAAGACTTTAAAGAAAACCTGCATTTAAAAGAAAAAAGAAAAGGCCAACAAACAAACTAAAACTGCAGCGTTGCTATGTTGGCAGATGAGTTAGAGCAAATGTGGAAATTAAATATCACCATAGCAGTGACAGGTATCTCAGAATCAGGGGAGCTCACGTTTCATGTACACTCAATGGACATTTATAACCAGGGATCCGTCAGGGTTTGGCTATAATTCTGAAAGCAGTAGACTATTAGACACCTGTCATTTGACAAGGGATTTTAAGAGCACATAGTACACTTACAAGAATCATGCTTTACATTTATGTAATGCTTTACAGCTTATTGGCACATTTTTCCTAAGCATTACCTTATCTGAATTTGATCCTTCACTTACCTTGCTGTCTTTGAGCAAAAGTCCCTGATATTTAATCTCTGAGTTTTGCTTTATTTGCCTATGAAATGAGGTCCTATTGCATTTTTATTGCCCAGAGCTGTTTCAGAGGATAAACATGACTAAATGAAAGGCTTTAAAAAAATGTATAATACAATTAGAATGTGTTATCGTTAATATTACTGGTTACTAATGATGCTGAGAGCAGTGGGATGTTCCTTCTCATGTCAGGAGGGTATATACAGAGGGGATGACTCCTAATTTTCTTTGCTTAAAACCAGTTTTCCATGGTAGATAATGTGGAGAAATTTAAAAAATTAATCCACCTACATGGAAAAAGGTTTTTTGAGGAAGAAATCTATGGGAAGTTGGATTTTTAAAAAGCAGGACAGAATTTTGGCCTTTGAGAAGCATGACTACTATTGGGAGGCAGAGGAGGGAAAATAATAAAAGTCTATCTTAACTCTACAATTTTGTGGCCTGAGAAGCTGTGCCTCCCCACTGTACCAAACAGCTTAGTGGAGGCATTCTGAATACGGACAAATGGCTGTATGAAAAAAAAAGAAAAGAAAAAAAAAAAAAAAGAAAGAAAAAAGAAAAAAAGTGCTTCTGCAAGAGAGGATCGATGCATCACTGTTGCACTTGGAGGCATAAATAAATTATCATACAATTAACTGTGATTCACTGTATAAATAAAGTATCATAGAATGGCCATTAATATATATCGCATTTGCCTACATAATTTTAATAAATGCAGCAGCTATTAAAAACTTCTGATCTAGTAGCTCCCTTTAATTCTTAAACAAGGAGTTAATCATACCTAAATGAAGTTTCCAAAAAAAAAAAAGTTTAAGCCATCAAAATTATTTAAAAAGGCAATAGAACCATGGAAATAGTCTATTATTGGATAATGCTGAGCTTCAACTCTTCAGATATTCTAAAATTTTCATCATGTTTTTTCTTTCTTTTTCTAAGATTCCCTGTAATGTGGTTAAGCTGTCTGGGCAATAAAAGCAAAGGAGATACACTCATAAACATACATTTTTTAAGCAACAGATGAATTTACATGTCACAAATTAGGAACCACACCAAAGGACAGCCATTTGATCTGCATTTCAGTGGCAAGAATGCATGGATGTCTTGTTTTCTATGTTGGGACTAGAAAGTTAGTAAAAAGTCTTATCCTACATGTGGGTAAGTCCTCATCTTTCCTCCTCTCCCCCTTCCCAATAAGTAACTAAGACCCAGATTTGGTGCCTCTCCTGTCACCTCAGCAAAATGAAGCCTGGTGGAAAACTGTAGCTACTGCTATGGTTTCAGCTGGCAGGTAACATTGGCTGTGGGAGTTCAGGCTCATGCTAGACACAACCCAAAGTTTACCAGCCTGTTTTCTGGACTATGCTGCATCTAAACATGCTTGACCACTAGCACCCAGAGACAATGGCAAGGTGACCCCAGCAAATTTCCTTTTGTCAAGGTTAATTTCCCCCCCTGGGGACAAACAAGGTAAGTCCAGGGAAACTTCTAATATTCTTAAGACCTAGCCCCACACATGGACAATTTGCTGCAGGACTGGTGGTTGCATAATCTACGGTATAAGCCTCCAGTCCTGATTTAAGTGGACCATGCTCCCCCACCTGCAACCCCTGGGAAAAACAGAAGACTCAAGTCATGGAGCTAAAGGATATCTTAGTGGAGATCTGCTAGGAAATCTTCATTTCACAAATGAGGCATCTGAGGCACCAGCACATATGGGACACCACCAACTTGACAATTAGGAATCAGCTGTGCACTGTCACATGGGTCTCCTGTCTGCACCAAGCTGTGTCCCCCTACCCCCAATTTGTAGGTTTACTTCCCAGAGCTATGCTTACAATATTGAAATGGGTCTGTTTTAGCAAAATCAGTTGTCTACAGGGAAGGCAGTACATTGTCATTTAAGGTTCTATGGTTTTAGTGCAGTTGGGACATTTGAAATTTAAAACTACCTCCCTTTTGTATGTTTTTGGGTAAATGATAATGTCATTATGTCCCTGGGTGGGCACACATAAAATGACCATCACATCTAAAACTGTGATTCATGGGAGACACATCACAATAGCATACAGCTATATTAATAATGCCATTAATAAAAACCATCACACATTATAAAATATTTAACAAACAAATGTAGCACAGCCTTAGAAATTGTGATCTTGAAATCCCTTGAAAGGTCTCAGAGAATAAAATTAAAAAATTAAGATTGTGGAGATTCACTTTTAAAATTTCCATTTAAGCCAAATGTTCAGACCATTGCTAATTGCTGCTTTGATTAAGTGTGGCAAAAAGAGTTAATGCTTCAGATCTGACATAAGAAGTCTTTGGGGTTGGAGGAGAAGAGGGGAACTGAGGAGGGCCAGGGAAGACTTGGAGTTAAGAGAGAGGGTCTTGGTGTGGGGTGAGGAAGGGAGTCCTGGAAAGGGGGGCGGGTGGAAGGCTGCCAAGGTACCCTTCTGCTGAGAATAGCATTATTTTAACTTTAATCAAAAGACCTTTATTTATTTATTTATTTTTGGTATTCAAAGCCAATTTACAGAAAACCTTACCTTTGAGCCTCTCTGCCCCCAGCTAAAGCTGCTTGAAAAAATTCACATGCAAACATTTACATGTTTCACAAATCATATTCAGTTTTACCATACTTTGTCCACACACTTAAAATACACTCAGAGCATTTTTTGAAATTTTTTATTTTAATCGCATTTCAAACACAACACGACATTCCACTCCCAACACATAACTCCCACTCTTTTTAAACCAAGCCCCTCCTATTGTGCTCTTTGCAAAAGTGCAAATGATTGGCTTACCTCGGGCTCCTCGCTAGAAAACAAATATTTCATAATTTTTAAACACAGCCACGCCCACCCCCTTGGAACCAGCCCCACATGGTTTTGGATCCAGAGTTGCCCAGAGCAGGTTAAGTGTTCCCCCCTCCCCCTTCCATCCCCCCACCAGGTAAGCTGAGTGTGTGCAGAATACCGAACTCGTGTGCAGCCCCGATGCCCCAGATACCTGTGTGTCTGGTTTTTCAACCGTAAAGGTGGAGGGTTTGGCGAACGAATGAGAAGTGAGGAAACGCTTAGCGCAAAGGGAAAAAGAGAGAAAGACATACAGGAAAAAGGTTATGGAGGCCGGCGGGAAGCGGCCCCCACTACCTCCCCTGGCCAGGGGCCCAGCACATTACCCAGGATGCTCCGCCACCTTCCCTGCGCTGCTCGCCGCTTGCCGCTTGCCGCTGGCCGCACAGCACCCGCGCACAGGTACCACAGAGTGCGTGAACACCGAAAGTTTTTTGCCCGCGCCATGGCGCAAACCACAAGACAGCCCGTTCCCAAGTACAAGTACACAGTCGGCGGGTAATTTGGGGGTGTCAGGATGGGAACTGGGGACACTTGAGCGTATCATGCACAGGCGGACACAGAATACGGACACCAACACACACCAACAACAAGCTGTCTGAGTCCAAGCAGCCGTGCCAGGCGAGGCGGGGGCGCGCCTTTCCCAATGACCCCGGCCCACCACGGCCCCAACCAGCCTTGCCAGGGGAGCCCCGGGGCCCCTTCCTGGCAGTTCCTGGCTCACCTGAGGACCCTGCCTGTCCAGCTTACGGTCCCCGGCGCTCGCCTTCCCAGCCGGTAACGACCCCCAGTGTCGCTCGGCATCACTTTTCTCCCTGGAGGGCACATACTTCGGCCATCCAAACCCACCGAACCTCCCCTCCCGCTCCCAGGGCAAAGTTAGGGTCCCTCCCTGGAACTTTCTAGCAGGGTCTTCCCGCCTTTAACCAGACCCGCTCCTCCCGCTGCCGAGCCCCAGCCCCACCGGGCAGCCCTGCCACCCTTTCCCGGGTCCCCGGCGGCCCTGCTGCCCGCAGGCAGAGTCCGCCGCATTACCTAGAAGCAGCAGACGATGCGTACACACGTAGTCCATCTTCTCCTGCTTGAGTTGCTTGTCGATGAGCTTGCTGCGTTTCTTCTGTGCGCGTTTCTGGGCACGCATCTCCTGGGCTTCTTTGCGCATCTGTTTGCGCTTCTCCGCCACGGGAACCTTCTTGACCTTGGAAGAGCGCGAGCCTTTGGGCTGGGGACTCTCAGATCGACCGAAGCATCCCCCGAAGGCTTGAGAGAAGAAGTTGTAGAAAAAGTTGCGTCGGGCTTTTGGGCGGCTGCGGTTTCGCCGGTGCCGAAACCAGCGCAGGCATCCGAAGGTCCCATCGTCGGACTCGTCTCCGCTGGAGTCTTCGTCGCTGCTGACCAACCCCTCCTCGAAGTACTGGACACAGCCGCTCTCAGGCTTGCCCCGCCAGGCAGTCGCTCGAGCAGGCCGCGGAGTAGGCGGATCGGCAGCCTGAATCTCCGGGCTAGGGGGTCTGAGGTGATGGAGCTTGGGTCTGGCCCCGGAGGCAGGGGCAGCAGGGGCTGCCCGGGCTGCCCGGGCTGGCCGGGCTGCTGAAGCTGCCCGGGCTGCAGGAGCGGCTGGAGCTGCCCCGGTGGCAGGAGCTGCCCGGGCTGCAGGAACCGCTGGAGCTGCCCCGGCGGCAGGGGCTGCCCGGGCGTCAGGATCGGCTGGGGCTCCAGCGGCTGCCCCGGCGTCAGGATCGGCTGGGGCTCCAGCGGCTGCCCCGGTGTCAGGATCGGCTGGGGCTCCAGCGGCTGCCCCGGCGTCAGAAGTGGCTGGGGCGGCAGCGGCTGCCCCGGCGTCAGGATCGGCTGGGGCTCCAGCGGTTGTCCGGGCGTCAGGATCCGCTGGGGCTCCAGGGGCTGCCCCGGCGTCAGGATCCGCTTGGGCTCCAGAGGCTGCCCCGGCGTCAGGAGCCGCTGGGGCGGCAGCGGCTGCCCCGGCGTCAGGATCCGGTTGGGCTCCAGAGGCTGCCCCGGCGTCAGGAGCCGCTGGGGCGGCAAGGTCTGCCCTGGCGTCAGGATCCACTGGGGCTCCAAGGACTGTCCCGGCGTCAGAAGCCGCTGGAGCTCCAGGGGCTGCCCCGGCGTCAGGATCCGCTGGAGCTCCGGGGGCTGCCCCAGCATCAGGATCGGCTGGGGCTCCAGCGGCTGCCCCGGCGTCTGGAGCGGCCGGGGCGGCAGGAGCTCCCTGGGCGATAGGGGATCCGTCCCCGGGAGAGGGGACTTTTCCTCCCTCTTCGGCAGCGGCGGCTGAGCCTCCTTCCATCTCGGCTGCTTCTCCCTCAACTGGGGGTCCCTCTGCTCGCTCTCTCTTATCTGGGGCTCCGGAGACTTCGATGGGCGGGCCATCAAGCGCGATTGGGGGGCTGTCCATGTTGACGGGAGCGTCGTCGACCCCAATGGGGGCGCTATCAATCTTGAGCTGGGGTCCGGAGATCTCCATCGGGGGGCTGTTTCCTGCGAAGTTAGGAGGAGATTTGACAGCTTCTCGGGATGGGCTGCCGATGGCGCCTGGGACCCAGAGGGGAGGCGCGTTCGTGGCGGGAGCGAGGTGGACCGCACTCGGGACCGCGACTGCCGTGAAATGACCGCCGCCGTCGACTTGCGGGATAAGTCGGGGTAGCCCTGGGGGTGAGCTGTTGTCTCCAAAGGCTTCTCCATCAAGCTCAAATGGCATAGCTTCCTCAGGGGGAGGGCTGTAGCCCCCTCTGACGCCAGCATTTGCAGGTCTGATGGCTCGGGGCTCCTGGGGAGGACCTCCGGGGACCCCTGCACCTGGGCCGCCTGGAGCGAGGTCTGGGACCTGCGAGAGAGGTTGACTGCAGCTTCCCTGGGCAGGCTGGTCAAACTCAAAGGGCATGGCTTCTTCTGGTGGAGGGCTGTAGCCTCCCAAGCTTGGGCTGGCACCACCGAAGGCTCTGGGCTCCATGAACGCTGGGCCAAAGGCCCCCAGGACTGCATGGGCCTCACTGGGGTATCCGGGCTGCTCCTGGGTAGGCCAGAAGCCTCCCAAGCTGGGCTGCTCGACCTCGAAGGGCATGGCTTCCTCAGGAGGTGGGCTGTAGCTTCCCCAGGTTCTTGCTTCCTCGAAGGCCGGGTTGAGGCCCTGCAAGTTGGGCCTGGAGACTTCTGGAGGTCCACAGGCCTCGCCTTCATTCTCGATGGTGATGGGCTCGCTGTGAGGCGGTTTGGTCTCCATCTCTTCGGCTGGGCTAGGCCCAGCACTGGGGGCAGCTGCCCCTGGGGCTTCCAAGGGTGGTTGCTCGGACTGTTCCCCAATTTCAGGGGGGCTATCGCGTTGTCCTGACATATTATTGCCGTCGAGGCAGTTGCGCATGCCCATAACACGGTGGCGGCCTCTTAAAATAAATTTGGGGCTCCGTAAGACGGAGCACCCAACCAAACTAGGGTGAAAAAATTATTTTAAAAAAACCAAAGTTCCAGCTGGAAAGTTCTCCAGCCTCACTTTCCAACCCCTGTGAGGTTGGGGTGGGTTCAGGGCCTGGAACCCTAGACCATGGCGGAAGCAACTCAATTGTTGCTGTGGAGTCTAGGCTCCTTCCTGGCCACTTTTTATCCTCTCGGGCCGCCCCCGGCCCCCACCTTGGTCTACCCTTGTCCCCTCCTCTCTCTCACACTCTCTCTTTCTCTCTGTTCCAGGCCAGCCCCGCCTGCTTGGATCTGAGGAGCGCGCCGATTCGGTCCGAAAATCGCCAGTAGCGCTTTCTCTCTGCCACCAGAGGACGCCGGCCCCAGTGCCGAGCCGGCTCTGGCTCCAGGAGCCGCCGGCAGTCCCGGACTTTGGGTAAGGGGGCTGATGAGCGCGGGCCTCGCAGGGACGTACTGGCTCCTTCCACTCCCTCTCCCTGACTGATTTGGAGTCTTTCTCCTAGCTTTTCCCCTGACCAGAAAGATCTCCTGCGTTGCGGGACACGTGACGCAAGACGTGGGCCTCAGGACGCTGGAGTTGAAACCCTCCCTCCCCAACCCAACAGACTCTCCTCGCGGGGAGGGGGGACTGCAGGAGGGTTTCGTCACCCCAGGATACCCTGAACCCCTGAGTTGTAACCCCCAGCCCCTAGGCAGCCGCTGGTATCAAGTCCCAAGTCCGGAGCGCAAGGCTTTAGGCGACTGGAAAGGGGGCGCAGATGCGCGCGGGGATGCGACAGGTGGTCGTGAGCCCACCGGAGAAGCGGAGAAGAGGCAAGGGTGAGGGGCTGCCGAGTGCTAGCACATAATTTGGTTTTTTTAAAACACCTTGGGGTACTTTCCCCGCGGCTTCTGCAGCTTTTGTTTGCTGCTTGCCAAGGTTAGCTCCAGTTGGCTCCGGTAAAGCACTTCAGTGTCCCCCATCCCCATCACACTCTGGGGGTCTCCGCAGTGGCTTAGGGTGGCGCAGGCAGGGTTCTCCCCGTTTATATGGATGGTGACGCAGGGGAATGAGAGGGTCTGAGGTGTGTACCGCGGAGAGTCAAGCAAAGCCCCCCCAGGCAGTAGCCGCGGCGGCACCGAAGGCGAGTCGCGGGGCGCACGGGGGGACCCCATGGAGTGCAGGCCTAAGAGTTCCACAGGTCCTACTGCTCTGGGGAAAGGTTAAAGGGGATTTTGGTTTGGGTTTATGGCCGGTATGGGGTGGTCTCGGAGACTGGACAACCCTGTGCGCACTAAACCCGTAGTCAAACACCGTGCCGCGAATGGCAGCCGAGGTGAGCGGCTCCCGGCTTCCGGTGCTGGCTGTAGGGTGGGTCAGTCAGTTCCTCTAGCCCCACTGCAGACCCTCTCCTCTCGCTATGAGTGAATATTCTAGGACAGCTGCTTTACTTTTCCACTGCTAGAGCCCGCTAAGGCGGCACTAATTCTGGCGAAAAACCTATGTACGGTCGCCCGCCCGGCTGCGCTGCGGTTGCCGCGCCACGATGAGCTCAAAGCTGGCGGCGGGTAAATGCCCGGACTTCCCAGTGAGCTCGGTGCGTGCACGCGCCCTGCTCTGGGTCAGGGGTCTGCAGAGGGTCTGCAGAGGGATTTCCCCCAGGGGGAAAATTGCCGCTCAGGGGTCACGTAAAACCCGGTAGGCGCGCATCGGCTCAGTCTCGCCAGTGGGTGACAATGACTGGCAAACCACATTTAGGTGCAGATCAGCAGGGCAGGGGGCAGGCAGTCGCCTGGCCTGCATAACCCTGAGGGAGGGAAGGCGGGATAAGGATTACACAGGGTGGGCTGCGGCAAGGCGCTCGCGGTCGGCGCGTACCACTGTATACGAGCTGCAGGCGGGCGAACCCACGGCACGGTCCGATCCCGTTAGGTGTAACGTAATGCGTTTCTCCTAGAACCAGGGTACCACAAGGCACAGCGCATCATCGACCTCTGCATCCACCACCCACCTGGCTGCGCGCCGCGGAGAAAAGCTAACTAAGTCGGACTCTGGGTAACGTTAGGAGCCCTGCGAAGGCGTATTGCTTCAGCTCTACGAGTCTACACACTTCCAGGTGCCAACACTGAACTTTGGTTCAAACTTTGGGTAACTACCCCCTCGCGAAAAGGCTCAACCACCTGAGCATCCACCGGGTGGGCCACCTGGGTCCCAACATTCAACTCACTCCCCTCCGACCTCTGCGCTAGGTCAGCCATTGGGCTGGGGTCACGCCAATCAAGACTGTCTGGCGAATGAGCAGGGGGCGTTGGACCGGAAACCGGATATGGGTGGGAGGTCCAATAGGGGGCGCCGCGTTGGAACGCCCAAAGAGGTTATGCAGCTGGGGTGATTTTAAGGCCTTGGGGGGCGCGTGTATGGCGACTAGGCCACTAGGACCAATAGCACCCTGGGGTCACTCTTCCTGACGGTGTAGGTCGCAAAGGCTGGGCGAAATCGGGGGCTCCCAGGGCCAACCCTCGGGCTCGCTGATGGCGGTGGGCTACCCTACCCAACAGAGGGGGTCGCCGCCGCCGGGGCGAGGCGAGGAGAAAGAAGATTTTCAGGGCCTGGAGGTACAGGGCCAGGACCCTGAGGAGAGGGCTTACTGCGAGGAGCGCCAAGGATGGATAAGGGGTTGAGGCCCCAGGGATGCTGAGCCCTGCGGAAGTGAAAGGTCAGTGGACGCTGGGGTTGGCACTCCAGGGAGGCCGCGATGGGTGCCCCAAAGGGACGGTGTGCTCTTGCCAGGCCTCGAGCTCACCCTCAAAGCATCATTCATCGAGGAACGGGTACAGGATCTCTGTTCGACATTCTCATGGGCCTGTAGGCCTCCTTGGTCAACATTCTTTCTGGTATAATACCCTTTACCAGGGATTAAGGTGATAAAAGTTGGATGAATACCAATCCCCTGTCGTAACGGGTAGAGCAGCATAAAAATGAAAGAGGAGACCTTCAGTTAGGGGAACTTTGTAAGTCTTGACAGAGAAAATGGCGTTCCAAATGGGCCTTCAAGAAAGGATAGACGCCTTGGCTATGAATAGAAGGTAGGGGGATGGGAGACAGTTTGCCTACCACGAACAAAGGATCCAATGGTAGGAAACATGGAGCGTGGCTGTGTAAACAGAACAGGCCACCTTGGCTGGCCTTTGGGGGGTCGTGGAAGAGAAAGCAGGAGAAATTGGATAAAATCTCTCTGAGGATGCTATGGAGGATCAGGACAAGAACTTTTGAGGTTGTTTTAGTAGGAAACCGAGAGGATGTTGAAAGTTTTTTTGTCCTGCAAATGAGGATTTGAGCCTAGTTTTAGGAAAGGTAGAAGCAGTGTGGAGGATGGTCCTGATGAAGAGAACAAAGGAAAGGGGTTATGCACAAAGGAGACCTTGTAGGGAGAGACCCAGACAATGGTGAAGGAGGCAGGAAGGCTAAAGGAAGGGACTCAGGAGGAGTCTCACAGGATCCTCCAGCAACTTCAGTGCTAAAAAGACAAAAGGCATTAGAGGCAAAGCGTGGTACCTGGATGATGGGACACTGGCCATGAGGCAGAGAAGCCAGGAAGAGGGCTGGCGTCCTGGCAGAGCCAATTTTGTTTCAGACATGGCAGAACTGAAGGAAGGTTGGGTAGTTGGGACAGAGATTTTTGCAGCTCATTATTTGGGAGGAAGGGTCTAGAAGTTTAGAAAAATATAAAGATCATAAATTCAAATTGGTAATCATCCTTATTTAGGATATGAGATCACTGGCTTAGATATAACTCTCTAGGGGAGAAATATATTTGGTCATAGAATCTTGAACAGTTGGAGCACTGAAGAGGAAAATGTGAGACAATCCAGGGAAGAGCAGGGAGGGCTCGGAAGCACTCCAGAGGAAGGGGTTTCAGAACCACTCAGCATATCTAACCCAGATGGTGGTTTATCCTCTGCACTGGTGATATTTAGGGCCGGCTAATTCTTTGTTGTGGTGACTGCCCTGCACATTGTAGGATATTGAGCAGCATCCCTATTCTCTACCCACTAGATGCCAGTAGCATCCCCTTAGTTTTAATAACCAAAAATGTCTCCAGACTTTGCCAAATGTCCTCTGGGGGGCAAAATCAGCCCTGGTTGAAAAATCACTGCTATAAGCTGCGAAAGGACCCTTACACATGAATAGAAATCATCTTAATTTAAAAGGAAATTAGGAGCAGGAAGAATAAATCCCAGGATTTAAACTTTGATGTTTCTCTTTTTTTCTACTCTTATTTCTCTGTAGTGACTGGCTACCAGAATCCGAAAACCCTAAATCCTTTTGGTGACTGGGGTTAAGAGCTGAAACTCCACGGCACATCAGCACTAGGGCTCCAGAGACTCCAGAAGTGTGGCCAGATGTGTGAGGCAACTGGTGGCCTGGCCACAGGGACCTGAGGAACCTGATAATGGTAAGAGCTGGGTGTGATGTGGGCTGTCTAGGGGCCACCTTGATTGGCTGGACTGTCTGGTGAGACCCCTGAGGGCTGGCGATCTTGCTGGCCTAAGACAGAAGCATGGCCTTGACCCGGAAGAAGATGGCCGGGGCTGGGTGTTGGTGGGCAACCTACTCTGGGGCCTAACCCTACCAGGGGCATTGTTTTTAGGATCTGCCATTATAACTGTATAATAGCAAAGTACCTTAAATGTAGATTTCCAATTCTGGATGGATTTCTATCAGAAGAAGTAAACATTTGATAGGAATGAGCAGGAACCAGGAAGGGAAAGTTATTAATGGGTTCATGCAGCTAAGGAAGAAGAAGTCAGGATAAGCTAGTGCCTAAAAAAGGCTGAGCTGGTATGAAAGACAAAAGCTGTGTGCCACGATCTTGACCATCTCCTGAGGGGGAATGTGCTAGAGTCTTTGAAGGGCTGTAGTGAGATGATGTGTCAAGTAGGGGAGGCCAGGATTGGCTGTCGAACCCCAGGCAATGGTTTCTTGAAAACTGTATATTCTTGGCTACATGAAAATAATAGATTTTCTATATTTGATGAATTAAGAAAGGAATGGGAAATGCTACTTATGCTTCCATTAATCTCTGCATTTCTGAGGAAAGTCAGCCCATTCAGACCCAATGGCCCAGGTGCCACAGGTAGCAAATCAGTAGCTTTTTGTAAACAACCCCAAATGGGAATAATACATTTCTTTACCATTGACTCTCTGAACATTGGCATTATAGCCGTATTGCCACCTGCAGGGACATGGACCCCTTCCTTGGTGGCTACCTGTGCTACCCTGGGCTTCTTACTATATTGACACCTCCATGGCACACAATCAGCAAGTAATTGTGTTTATACTTGTATTTTGGGATTCTTACTCATTGCCAGATTTGGCACATCCAAAGTTTAGGTAGCTGCCTGTCAACTTTCTGGGTTCATCCCTATAGCCAAGAAAGAGAAAACAAAGTAGAAGAGTCCCTTGAGATGGAGGGGAGGTGGGCAACAGGGAAAGGAACAGAAACCAGGACAAACAATCCCTTTGGGCAGTCATTTTCCTTTCAGTCTGCGGCTTTGGGAAGGGGGCAGTTTGCAGAAGAGCTTTCTTTGCAGCCCGTTCATGTCATTAATTGTCAGTGGGTTTCTTTTAAAGGAGGATCTTTTCACCGGTTGTAAGGAAAAGGCAAAAGCAGAATAGAACACAGAAAAGAGAATTTAGGCAACTATTAAGTTCCTCAGCCTCCTAGTGACAAATGTTTTCTGAGTGCTGACTGAGTAGCAACAGGACTTTGAAGCTGTTCAATTAATTACTGTTCAATTAAGACTTGCTGCTGCCATTCTTTTCCCTTCCAGCATCTCCTCTGCCAGCCTTGGCCGGTGGAGGCAGCAGCAGCATACTGCTGCCTGCAGAAGGGTCTGCATGACCAGGCTGTTTCAGGCAAATGCCAAGGAAAGGAAAAATGCCTCAAATGGATAAGGCAAGGCACTGGGTTAGAGGCAGAAGCAAGGCATGGTAAAGGTGGTAGAAACAGTCTTTATGAAAATGCTTGATCTGCTCAAATTAAAAAGCTCTCACTATGAATTCAGACCCCTTCGCTCAGTTCACTAGCTGTGGCTCAGCATCCCTCTTCTCAGAAGGGCCACAGATGCTGCTTCAGCCAGGCTCGCTACTGTTATCTGGCCACATGTGCTCACACAGTGTGGGTCCAGACATTTTCTTTGTGGTTGCCTGAACTGGGCTGTGGATTCCTTCTCCAGACTAGCTGATGATGCAGCAGAGAATTTCAGGGTAGAAGTGGCCATTCCAGAAAAGATGAACAGCACCACAGGAAGGCGACTAAGAGAGGGGCAGAAGTGGGTGGCAGATGGGGGGTGGGATCCCAGAAGGTAAATTTGGCTTTAGTGGAAGCTCTTTTTAAAATTTCTGTAATTCATGGAAATTCCAGCCATTCCGAGGGTTTCTGGGTAACATTGCTTGAATTTAAGGGGAATGGTATATTTCACCTCATACAACCTTAATTACCCAGAGCAAATTTTCCTAATGAAATCTAATTGAGACAGCAACATAAGCCAGGACACTCAGAAACCAGATGTCACCTGGGGGCGGGGGGAGGAGAAACTTGTGGTCTTCAGCTGGCTGCAAGTCTTTGGCCTGTGCTCTTCATACCCCTCAAGTTTGACCTGAACTGAAATCGAAGGCTTAGCATTTGAGCTAGACAGCAAGACTCCTAGGTGTTAAATCTTTCTGTTCGGGTGAAGCAGTTGAGGCACTTGTATGAAAACTCCACTGTACCTGTGAAATTGGAATTTCTGGGCCAGGTCTGTAAGAGATTCTCAGGGGACAGCAGGGGTAATGGTGACAAATCTTGAGGTCCTCATCAGTTAGTCCTCGAATGCTGTCTTTGGCTGTTAAAAATGCTCCTCCTAATGCTGAGCTGACATCTGCCCCTTATCCTAACCCCTTCGGCCATCAGATATATGAAGCTTGCCCCTGAGGTTTCTTCTCCCCAAGTCCCTTTTTATGCCTTCAAACTATTCTATAAAGTCCTAAAATTTCCTGACTTTGTGACATCCCCCCCATTTCTAAATCTTCTCTTCTGCTTATTCCCGGGGGTTCTCTTACCTGCCCTCTTACCTCCCCTTTTTTCCCCGCCGTGATCCCTCAAAACCTTCTTTTCCTTTTGTCTTCCTCAAATCTGTCCCCACATTACTGCTGCTACCTACCCTCTGTAAAGCCTGGGTTCACCCTGGCCTTTCCAATGGCCATGGCCCCCTGCTAGTTTGAATCATACTCACCCTAAGATAAGCCCATAGAATAAATACACAGGCCGTGCCCACACTTGAAGCTAGGAAGGCAGCCTCCCCAATTCTACCCTGGAATAGTTTGCATGCAGAGGGTGTCAGGGTGCCAGCTCCTCTCCGGTGTCCTGCCTTTGCTGGCTGAGTGCTATCAACAGGTGACGGTGGCCCTGCACTGCAGACTCTTGGCCATGAGGGAACTAAGTCACTAGGCTGTTCACTCTGGCTTCTCTGCCCTGTGAATTAACTAGGCCTTAGCCCTTGGCCCAGCATAGCTATC
>RJWJ010005046.1:55080-71069 GCA_004363605.1 Indri indri | reverse complement strand
GGGTGGGGAGGGGGAAGGATGTGCAGGGTGAAGAAGGCGCTGTGAGTGATCTAATCCTTGTTTCTAATGGCAATAAACTCAATAAATAATAAGCGGCGATAAGCAAATGACATGAGCAGCCAGGAAAGCCATTTAGGAGTGCTGTTGAGAAACACAGACATGAAGACCAGGTACGGCGACTGAAGGGCTGCCGTGCAGGGCTGGGAGGAGGGGGGTTAGACCATGGTTGTTTTTATTACAAACCCGCAGCACTGTTTGAGTGTTTAAATATAAGCATGTATTTCTTTGAGTAAAAAAGAAAAAGAAAAATAGATTTTAAAGAAACCAAGGAGGAAGTAAGGCAAACAGCGTTTGAGTGATGTATTTTTCTTTTTCTGTACGGCTCAATTTTTAAAAAATGCCCACTGGGAGAAAAATACAATCAACTTTTTGAAACCTAAAAAAGAACATCAGATGTAAAAAGGAAGAGCATGGCCTGGAGAGAATTTGGAGAAGAAAGAAGTTTCCCTGGGGATGGATTGGGTGCAGGCGCTTAACCGTCCACCTGAGCACCACCCCTGTGTCTGGCCCACAAGAACTCCTTCCTTTCTCCCACACCCTGTTCACCACCACCCCGTCCATTGCCAGATCACTTTTGCATCCATAATTACAGGGCCCTAGGTGCTGTCCGTGCCACCCCTCACTGTACCCCAGCACAGAGTCAGTGGGTAACGTGCGTGTCCTTTATTTTTTTTTCCAATTTTTTTACATGTGGAAAAATACACATAAAATAAAATTTACCATCTTAACCATTTTTAAGCACACTGTTCAGTGGTATCAAATACATACATAATGGCAACCCTGGCAACCACTATTCTACTGTCTACCTCTATGATTTTGACTACTCTAAGTAACTCGTATAAGCGGAATCATATAGTATTTGTTCTTTTGTGACTGGCTTTATTTCATTTAGCATAATGTCCTAAAAGTTCATTCATATTATAGCACATGTTAGAATTTTCCTTCTTTTTAAGGCTAACAGTCCATTGCATGTATATATATAACTAGATAGCTCTACATATATATATATACACACACACACACATATATATATCACAGTTTTCCTATCCATTTATTTGTTGGTGAACACGGGTTGCTTCTACATTTTAGTGATTGTGAATATCCTGCTGCGAACATGGGTGTACATATATCTCTCTGAGATCCTGCTTTCCATTCTTTTAGGTATATACCCAGAAGTGGAATTGCTAGATTACATGGTAAATCCATTTTCAATTTTATAGGGAGCTGCTGTACTGTTTCCCACAGCAGCTGCACCATTTTAGATTCCCACCAAGAGTGCACAAGGGTTCCAGCTATTCCACATCCTAGCCAACGCTTGCTATTTTTTTGGTTTTTTGATAGCAGCCATCCTAATATGTGTGACGTGGTATTTCATTGTAGTTTTGCGTTTCCCTGATGATTAGTGATGTTGAGCATCTTTTCATGTGCTCACTAGCCTTTATTTTGACATGCTGCTATCAACAAGAGTCATGGCTCACACTGTGCCTCTGTAATCCTCTCTACTGCATCCAGCACAGAGCAAGGGCAATTAGGCACTAAAAATACTTACCGAAGATGCAGAGCAAAAGGTAATAAAAGTGCACAGTTAAACACATGGGTTTTGGAGTCTCCTAGACCTGGTTTGAATCCTCATTCCACACCTATGAACTGCTGGCTGTAGGACCCTGGGCAGGTTACATCCCTCTCTGGGTTTCCTCCTCTGTAAAACAAGGAGAGGGAAAATGTCTCAGTCACAGGTTGTTGTGAGAATTAATTGAGATTGCAAAGTGTCTGGCACATCTTCAGTGTCCATAGATGCCAGCAATTTTAATTATCTGCATTCATTCGGGGTCTGAATATAGGGAAGTCACCACAATCCCAGTCGGTCTTTGTATGCATGCTATTGACACACTCAACATTGGCAAATATTTTTAACTGGTTTTTATTTTTTAACTAATATTTATTTTTATTTTCAACATCATTAAAAACATAGTTAATGGTACTAAAAGATTTGCAAGAAACACAAAAAAAAAACAGTAAGCCCCTATTCTCCTACCGTTACATCTGAAGTCCTAATTCCTAGAGGGAAGCATTTTTTACCTCTTTTAGTTGTTCCTCTGGGATTTGCACATTTACGTATTTCTAAATAATGTGCCAATGTTTATGGCAATTTTAGACATTATGGTAAATGAGAATTTAGTTCTCTTATACCCAACTGTCCCTGCCTCTTCCTCCAAATGCCACAACTTTGGGTTAAATCAATAATCAGTGTTTACATTTTAATGACTATACACATTTTAATTTTCCACCCATTAGGCAAGTAGTTCACCATGATTGCATTGCCTTTCTTGAATGCTGTTTTATGTTTTTCCAGGAGTTAACCGTTGCCTTGTTTATTTTTCACCTACTTGGTTTTCTGTGTGCCTTTTATTTTTTTCTTTTTTAACAAATGTAACAATACATTTGTTACACACATTTTTAATACCACTTTCCAAATGCTTTAAGCGAATCAGATGTTCCTTTTGTTTCTCCCCCTAGTGCTGTCCCCTCTGAAGCTGTCCACCTCTCATCTCTCTGGACGTGCTCTCTCTGGGACCCCTCTGGCTCTGCCTCTGTGTTGTGAGGCATCCGTTTCCCAGATCCCATCTCTTTGACTGTCCTTGTCCTGGTGAAGTGCATCTTCTGATATTTCCTGAAATTGGGTGCATAGAAGGTAACATTTTAGAGTCCTCATGTGCCTGATAATATTTGAATTAGGTTTGTGTTTGAGATCAATGTAGAATTCTAATTAAAAATTACTTTCTTTTAGAAAGTTTAAGGTTTTGTTCTTTTTCTTTTAGCATCCCATATTGCTATAAGAGAAGTCTGATGCCATTTTCAGTTCAAGTCCTTTGTATGTGATCCATTTTTCTCTCTGGAAGCTTTTAGGATTTTCTTGCCCTATAATTTCACAGGGATGGATTTTAATGTGGTTTTTGAAAAGTCCATTTTGCTGGGTACAAGATAGGTCTTTTCAATTTGGAGACCCATAGCCTTTAATTCTGGACATTTTTCTTGTAACATATCTTCCCTTCTTTCCTCTGTTCTCCTTCTAAAATTTCTTTTGGTTGCATACAACCTCCTGGGTTGATTCTCTGTTGCTTTAGAAATCTGAAATTTTAGTACTTCAATATTATCTTCTAACCTTCTGTTTAATTTTTTTGTTTTTTTCTTTCATGTTTTTAATTTCCAGAAACTCTTTTCTCTTCACTAATGAATCTGTCTCCATGGCAACTTGTACTTGTTTTAGGACTGTAATATCTTTCTTTATGTCTCCAAAAGATTATGATTATATCAAGGTTTTTATTTTTTTAACTTAACTTTCATTTCCCTGACATTTCTCTGCTTTTTACATTACCAAGTTTCTTTTTCCTCTTTATTTTCTCATTCATGTTGGAAGTGTCATCAAAAGTGATCCTGTCTTTTGATAATCGAGATATTCAACAACTAATTAGAGCCCAGAGGTTCCTGGTAAGGGACTGATCAGTAGTCAACACTGAGGGCTAATTGAGTGGTGAGCTGCCTTCTCCCTAGGGAGCTCTCAAAAATTAGGATCTGAGCTGTTTTCTCTTGGACGAGTCAGTTTCTCCAGAAAGGGATCTTACAGTCTTCTGCTTGGGGCAGGGTGTAGGGGCTGCTGGCATTCCAGGAAGAGAGCTGGAGTCTCACCTGTAGACTTGCACCTCTTCTCCAACTCCTAGATGGTATCTCATCCTGTACTCAGCTCTCTAGGTCTCGCTAACCCAAAGGACAACGACGTCTCCTGTGTTGGGATGGGAAAAAATGACGCTCACATCCAAATTCTCTGTATTCTGTACTGCAACAAATCCTCCTGTTTACTGCTACCCGTGGTAGCATCTGCTGTCACCAAGCCTCAGCCTTTCTCTGGTTCTTCCCAGTAAAGTGGCTTGTTTCTCACTAGAACCAAATCTACCCATTTCCCACAATCATGAAGGTTATTGCTTCCCCGACTCCGGTAAGTTGATTGCCACTTCTGCATGTATTTTCCATATTCCAAAGTTTATTGAAATCTCTTGTTCAATGATGTTCCCTCTCTCTCCTTTCCCTTGGTCTTTGTCTATTTTTACTCTTTTTTTTTTAATTGAGGTAACATTTGCATAACATAAAATTTACCATTGTAACCACTTTAAAGTGTACAATTCCATGGCAATTAGTACATTCACGACACATTTTCATCACCCCAAAAGGAAACCTGTACCCATTAAGCAGCCACTTCCCATTCCGCGTTCTCCCCAGCACCTGGAAACTACCAACCTGCTTTCTGTGTCTATGGATTTGCCTGTTTTAGATTTTTCAAATAAATGGAATCACACAATATCTGACATTTTGTTGTCTGGTCTCATTTACTTAGCATGATGTTTTCAAGAATCATCCATGTGATAGCAAGTTTCAGTACCTCATTCCTTATTATGATTGAATAATAATCTATGGTATGTATGTACCACATTTTTAATCCATTCATCAGTTGATGGACATATTCCTAGTCCTTTATTTCTTTTCTATCTGGGGAGGTTAAAGTTGGGAAGAGAAGATGATAATGTGAGTGGTTGATCAGAAGTGTTTAGCCAAAACAATACTGCCAAGTATTAATGCAGTCTCTGTCCTACCAACAGGATGGCAGCCTGACTTTCATTTTCACCTCTGTTTGGAAAATAAGTCCTGTGACTAGTCCTCATTAGAGTCACCATCAAAAGGATGTAGTCCATCCCATCAGTGTCACAAATAGAAATCTCTTATCTCTTCCTCTTCCCCGGCTTGGGGTCTCCAAAAAGGTGCTTGGAAATCCCCAAAAAGGTGCTTGGAAATCCCAAATTGTTTGAAATAGCATGATAATTTGCTCATTAGAGAAGTGTGTTTTAACCCCAGGAGTATTTATAATTAAGTATAGCAATGATAAATTATTTCAAACTCATAGAATAACATACTTGTGTTAAAGAATAATTCATGTAGAGTTAGTATTTTATGAACTTATAATCTCATTCTATGGAACCTCAGACTCCACACCCTAAAATTGGAGCCAAGTAATTTTGAGACATGAGCAACACCCCAGTTGGAGAATTGGTACAGAGAGATAAGTGTATCTTCTCAGGGTCACTGCTCATTTTCAGAATATCCCAAGTAGATACAATAGGGTCTGCAAAAAATTAAAAGTAAAAGGCTATGAGATGCTACTATGTCCGAATTTGCTAAAAAGATTAATTTCCAAGTCAGTTTCTAGAATAAAAGAGTCTGGGGAGGTTATGTTGAAGTGCCTATCTCTTAAGTTTCTTAAAAATCTGAACCACTCCTAGACAAGGTGGTGAGTACTTCCCTAAGGTTCAGACAATGAGGTTGATGGAAAACACGAGCCCTGGAAAAGGGGCTTAAGGAAAATTTTTATTTTAGTCAGCCTTACCTTTCGGCACCGCTGGCCACAGCACTAACCTTCCTTTGTCTTGGAAAAGAGAGTCTTTCCTTTGCTGCTTTCTTGGGATCCCCAGGCTGGGGGGCATTCAGCCCTTCCCAGGAGGCTTCTGTGATCTCTTGGAAAGCGAAGGCAGCAGAGTGGACTGGAAGGTTTCCTGGATGAGCCCCAGGTTTTCACAAGCATGTGAGTTCCCTTCCTACATTGTCTGTCTCTCATGACAGGTAAGACATGGGCCACCGCTTGCACAAGGCCACAAAAGGCCACACTCTGTAGGTTTCCAGCACTCTTTCCATGGTCCTCAGGGGCTGAGAGGCAAGTTCCTTGACATGAGTATCAGACAGCTACTGGGAGATCTTAGCCCATCTGCTGGGCCTGTGTGCATGCAAGCACAGAACCAGGCTTGACAGAGACACAGAGACCTGGGAGCAGAGGGCACACCAGCAAAACAGACGGACAGCAAGGCAGGGTGCAACAAGTCAGTCCTCAGTGTATCTGCCAGGTGGCTAAGGGAAGTTCTCTTAGGAAAGACAAATGCACATAGTGATGACATAGCTCAGGTAGGGACTGTCGAAGTCTTCCATTTCTCGTCACATTCATCACCCGCAACATGAGCATCCCTGTAACTGTCATTATACTATTACCATCACCATCAATGCAAATAAACTAAACAAGTGACACTATGTATGTCAGGCCACTCGTCACGCCCAGCATGACCATCCCTGTAAGTATCATCACAGCCTCACCATCGTTACCATCAGCAGCACCAGCAACGCTTGAGTAAGTGCCACTGAGTGACCGTGCTGTGTGCCTCATGGAAAGAGGAAGAAAAGCCTAGACCCATCCCAGTCCTCTAGAAATGCATTATTATCATTATCATTATCATTATTAGCTAAAATGTATCGAATGCTCACCATGTATCATACCAGACACTGCGTAAGGATTAAACTGTACGATACCCTGTAAGGAATTAATGCCTCGTATTACAGATGAGAAGATATAGAGAGGTTACGTGATGTGTCCGAGATCACACAGCTAAGGGGTGATTTGAACCCAAGCCATTCAGCTTTGTGACCCCCCTCAACCTCACTATGATGTAATATCACCTTCCGCAGCCTTCTGCAGTGGTCTGCATATTGGGGTGCCTGCGAGAGGATCCACTGAGGGCAAGATGAAGATATTAGAATTGCTGCTCATTTTTGCTTCTCATTTCATCCCTTTTAGTTTCTATTTTTATGTGTTTTATAATATACTTAATTTACCAGCATAATAGAGTACATACATAATTTATAAGTAAATAATCCATATTATGGGTATATGCTCAATTATCTATTCATAGAGGTGTGTAGTCAGAAAGACTAGGAGACCCTTGGTCTGGACAAAACTGACATGACGAACCCCATAGCTGGGCAAATGGAGAATTGTGTTAACTGGTCCTGAGCTTACCTCTGGGGAAATCCATTCGATTTGTGTATAATTCTGAATTGTGATATTGTATTCTGCAGAATTAAAGCCTTGGTTTCAGCAAGGGACTCAAAATCATGACATATCTTTCTTAATGGCCCGTCTTTAAGTTTATCTCACAAACTGAGCTCACCAATCTGTGTATAATAGAATGATCTTATTACTAACACACTCGTAACTGGAAATGATCAGCATGGATTAGTTGTCTGATATGTTTTGTTAATTAAAGAGATAGAGTTTCATCCCTTTCTAAGACCCCTGTGAAAATGCCCCTAATTTTTCTGCCTTTAAAAAGTAGATAATGTTGAATGGTTTTGTATGTTATGGGAAGACAATAGATTAAAAAAAAGTAGATATATTTTTTAAAGGGAATGCTTATCTTTTGGCGATACATAGTACAATAGTGAAATAGCATGAGGTCTAAGATATGCTTCAAATTAATCTGGAGTCAGAGAGCGGATCGGGGCCAGAAGCAGAAGAATTGGCTGAAGGTTGATCATTATTAAGGCTTGGAGATACGTATCTAGGGTACATGATGTTATTCTGCCAACTTCTGTATATGTTTTAAGTTCCCTAATAAATAGTGTAATAGTCAAAATGTAAAAAAAAAAAAAAAAAAGTCACAATTTTGATCCAAAGTAGTTTTCACAGAATATTTTGGTGTGCCCTTTTTTAGCCTTTGTGAAATGTAGTAAATGTGCACACGTCATTTGCTATGGTGTTAGAATGAACCTTACCCTACAAATACAATTAGGAGGGAAAAAAGAGGATCTGATTTAAAAAACATTATATTAGCTGTATAAGGAAAAATTAAAGAAAGAAACAAATCTCGTGTATCATTGAAATGAATGTCCTTCGAAAACATTTTCTAGCTCACATTGTTGGTATGGGCAACAATGACAGAACTTTTCATACATGAGGTCCTGTATCATCGCTCCCTCCTACTGTGGTTCTGAAGGCTGAGACTGTTGACTCAGAATCCAGTTGGAATCAGAGTGGCTTTTCATCCCTCAGACGAGCATGAAGAGCCCCAGACACATCTCAAGGGAAACGCAGTGAGACGCAGACCACAACTGCCATAGGGACAAGAAGAACCAACAAATGGTGACCACTCTGCCATCAGAATTAAAGCACAGAGGAATTCGCCCATATAGTCACCAAATAACGCAGAGAAGGCAGGGAACGGCAAGGTTGACGATGGGCCACAGCTGCCGAAAAAGCAGGAAATCGCTTCCAAAGCAACACCCACCTATTGGCCACACTACTGCTCCAAGAAACAAGCGCCATCCTGCCAAGAGGCCTCGGGGAACAGTCCTTCCGGAGTTCAGCCTCCGAGCTCACTTCAGTCCTTTGTGTTCTGAGTAAGAATTTCTACACTGAGAGCTCAATTCCAATTACGCCCCAAGATAGTATCAAAATGATAGGTAAATATAGGCCCAACTTTCTGGCCAGGCAGCCAAAGCACACAGCGCCACAGGGGAGAAAATAGGCTGATCCAGATCTCTCATGGTTATGATGTCTTCTTGGAGAGCCGCTGAAGGCGGCTGGGGCAGTGTTCATCAGATTGCGCTACCGAGAAAGCACGGGGGGAAAGCACAGGCGTGCTCGCTGTGACGTGGGCTTTCCTAGGAAGGGAGAGGATGGGGCCACCTCGCAGTGATGTCTGAGATAAAGAAGAGAGTTACGGGCGGGCGCGGTAGCTCATGCCTGTAATCCTAGCACTCTGGGAGGCCGAGGCAGGAGGATCGCTCAAGGTCAGGAGTTCGAGAAGAGAGTTACAAATGAGCCCAGAAGGTGTGACAACGCTGGAGTCCCAGGGCCCAGCTGGTGGTCTGTATAGTGGCGGAGTCCTGCAATCACCCAGCCTCGGAGGTTGAAGAGGTTTGACGCATGACAGCTCTCCCCTAGGTGGAGGAGCCAATGGATGGTTTGGGGGATGGCTTTTGACTCTCCAGAGCAAACCTGAAGCCACCCCAAATAAACACACAATCTAAAGGAAAGAACGGTGCTTGATCCGCACATGCTGCTCAAGGAAAACTCCTGCACCCCCTAGGAAGAGATCAGCATCCCTCACCCTCTCCTGTGTAAGAATTCTGGAAGCTTCACTGCCCTTCCCACCCTCCCTAGATATTCAATGCTTGAATCAACTCTACAAGCAGTCAACATCCTTAGAGACTCATAGCCCTTTGTGGAAGCCCACCCCGTCTGTGAACAACACCTTCTGAAAACTTTTTCCTAACCATTTGGCAATAGGGATTATGAGGAAAAGGTTCACATTCCTTTTAAACTAGTAATTAACTTCTTGATTCTGCACAAAGGAAACGCCTCTCGATATGATAAAAAGTTCTACATAAAAATATATTTTCACAACACTGTATAAAATGGCAAACATTTGGAAATAATGGGAGAATAATAAGGGATGATACATCCACTCAATTTGATAATGTTCAGCCATCAATAATGATATTCATGTAGGAATACAGCAATCCTAAAGGATGCTTATGATGCTTAAATGTTAAGGAAAGAAATCAGGACACCAAATTCAACATTCATTAGGCTCGAGTCATATTTTTTAAAGAGAACCTATTATAAAAATGACTAGAAGTGATCCCACTTATATAAGGCATCAAGAAAGTCAAATTCATAGAGAGAGAAAGAAAAGTTACTAGGGATGGGGAGAGGGGGGCGGGATTGGTTGTTTAACGGGTGCAGAGTGTCAGTTTGGGATGACGAAAAGATCTGGGGGTGGATGGTGGTAAAGGTTGCACAACAACATAAATTTACTTAACGTCACTGAACTATACAGTTAAAAATGGTTAAAATGGTAAATTTTATGCTATGTATATTTTACCACAATTTTTAAAATGTGCCCAAAAATTACTAAAAAGAAATAAACTGAAAGTTAAGAGTACCTGTATTTGAGAGGACTTCGTGTGATTTTTTTTTTCCTGTTTCTAGTTTTCTGTATTCTCTAAAACATGTACAAGGAATATATTGAGTTGATCGTGGAAAAATCCAATAAATCTTTTATAAAACAGATTTCATCATAGTACCGAATAAAGTATGTCTAATGTCTTCCTGCATGTTTTTCAGGGCACTAATAATACATTTTCCTCACTTAGGATAAATATTTTTCCTGTCCTGATTACTCTGCCCATTTTACAGAGCAGGAAACTGAGGCTCACAGAGGTCAAGTGGCCTCCCAGGATCACAGAGTGTGTTGGCAGGTATAGTTTTGATGATGAAAACTGGACCTTTTTGCTGAATGTGGCCAGCACAGACCACCAGGATTCATTTTGCCCTCAGACACAAGTTTCTCCAAGACATAGAGGAAGAACCCATCAATAAACCAGAATTCCAACTAGCCTCTACCCTTCAATTAATTTTTTAGCTTTCATGACAAAGAAACAACTGATTTTTTTTAAAAGAACTAACTTGGATTTAAACCAAAACAGACAATTTCTCGATGGATCCTATAGCCAGCCCATGAACTTGAGCAGACTTCTCTACTTTCTGCTTCTCAGGATTAGAACCCAGGGGCCTTGAAACTCTGAGTTGTTAAGGACTCAGGCTTGGGAGGTGGGACGCACTGAGGGAGGAAATCTAGACTCATCTATTTTGGAAGGGTTTTTTTTACAAGAGCTATTAGTGATTTAATATGATAATTCCATTCATTTTCCTCAATTAGAACACGAAGTTGCCTGAAGTTCCCATTTCTCCCACATTCTGGTCGTGTTTTGCTTTGAATAAGTCAGCAGAGAATCCAGAGGACTGTGTCAAAGGATCTGAATGTTACAATGATGAGGGTGAATTCCACATCCCCTGATGTTCCGGCCCTCGCTTTTCCTCCTCTCCCTCCGCTCCGATTCCCGGCTAACTTCGATTGGCCCCGATCGCCAGCTTCGTGACCTTTGCACTCCTGAAGAATGAAAAAAATCAGGCAGTCCATGTCAGACACAGAAATATTCATAAGCTCTTTGCTAAATCCCCTGAAACAAAGGAAAGCAATTCTGGTACCCAGCACCTAGTAATTAAGGAACAACGCCTCATTAGTAATAGAGGGAATATGGAACAACCAGAGATCTCAGCCCAAACTCCTGCCGAGCCCAGAGAACCAGCTAGGTCAGTGGAGGAGACAAATAGATACCAGTGAGTCAGCCGGCTTTAGTGCGCACTGACAGCCATCAAATCCAGAGGGCATTCTGTGAATCAACACCGAGTTGTCCTCTGGGGTTCCCAGTTCTATGGAAGTCACAACAATAACATGGGATTCCCTGGAAATAAGCGACTACAGAGAACCCACAGCAGAAGGTCAGAAAAGGCACTGGGAACGGGCTTCATTGCAAAGGTCGGCTCTGATCCACGGGGCTGTACGAGATGCTGCACTGAGGAGGAGCTGAGTCTATAGTCTGGGAAAAGTGGAGTCTGTCCTGGCTAAACCGGGGGCAGGGAGGGGTTGGCAGCAGCTGTGCCAGGCATTTATTTGCCATCCCTGGCCCAAACTGTCATGAAAATTTCTTTTCCAAAAAGAGACTGCCCAGGCAACACCAGTCTTAAGCAAAAATTGGGAGGAAGATGAAGTTTGCTGTTAGCAAAACAAGCTTCCCTCTAACATCCCCCCTCATCCAGTCCCCAGCGCTCAGCTTCCTGTTCTCTCACTGACGTCTCAGCCCTCCATTTTCTCCTGGGCGCTCAGGACAACAAGGTAAAGGACAGACATAAGGGACGTAAAGGACAGACATCCTGACAGGAATCAAAACGTCCATTAATGAACTGACGCGGGGACCCCTGTCGGGCGGGAGGAGACCTCGCCCTGAACTCACCCTCCCCATCAGTGGTGATGGACTCTGGCTCCCGCAGAAGGAAATCCCTGACCCCGAAGAAAGGAGAAAGTGGCATTCCCACTGCTTCATCCACCAGCCCTACCTGTGGCTTCCTTCCTCTGCTACAAGCGCAAAGACGAAGACTCTTCCACAAAATCTAGAGGAACTTGAGAGAGTCCGGGCGCCTACATAAGCCTAACTAGAAGAGTCACATTGGTCCCAAGAAAGAAGTCACATGGTCTTGTTTCTGGGTTTATTGCCTTCCTCCAAGCAGCTATGACTAATTCACCCAAACAGTCCTTCTCTCACCCCAGGCCTGGGCTCCAGATGCCAATAAGGATGGAAGGACAGAGAAGGAGAAGCCCAAACAATGGAAGAAGAATGGACATCGTGTAGCTTAGACCGACATAGCAGCCCTTCGGGGTATTTGCACATGTTCCATTTGACTCTGTCCATTAAAGAGATGCTCCAGAATCTCCCCTCCTCCTCAAAGTCCCAAGGATTGCTATTCCAAGCCTCTGGCATTCAGTCTCTGGCAGCCCTGTTCAGGTCTCAGAAGCCCACCACACACACAGGTACCTCTGTGAGAGGAGCAGAAAGGAGGGGGATGGATGCCGAGACCATCTTTCTTCCTCGTCTAGATGGAAGTTTGGACAAAAGGCAGAAGAATTTAGATGACTCTCTCATGTCTGGAATAGTACCATGCCTGGCCCAAAGGTGAGACTCAGCTCATTGTTATGAAAACTAGCCCTAGCAGGGTGAGCTCCCCAGAGGAGAACGCAGTTTCTATTCTTGCTACACAGGCTCAAATATTTGAGAAACTGACCCAAGGTCACCTGAGGACCCTTTCTATTCTGTTCTGAACCAAAGAGCTTGGAGGCTACCCTTGCAAACCTGGACCCAATTCTCTGCCCCAAAACATAGCTAGGATATTTAATAAATGATGAATAAATGGATGAACCAATAGCTGACTCTGGCCCTTCAAGACCATAAGGTCTACCCAGAGGCAGACCTCTTTGAATACATCCTTGTCTGGGGAGGATGAAAGGCCAGTCTTCCCAGCCTTCCCAGGGAGCCAGCTGGTCTCAGCAAGCTTTCCTATGGCTAAATCAGCCTCACCGGGATCCTCTGTCATCTGTGACCCAGGGCTAATCCACTCAGTCAGGACATGATGCCTCTCCCGGGCCAGCCAGCCTAGCACTCACCTGGGCAGCCCAGCTACTCCCTCCTCCCTGTACCCACTAGAGAAAGAAGGACAGGTACATGGCACAGGTGAACTGCAAGGGCTTTGAGTCATGCCAAGTCTGGTATCAATCATGGCTCGGTGATTTTTGGCTGAAGAACTCAGCAAGTTATTTAACCCCTCTGTGTCTCCATTTAACAAACTGTAATCAGGGGATAATGACCTCCAACTCATTGGTATTAGCCTCCCTCCACTAACATGTGAACTCCACAGAGGAGGGCTACCAGGCTACTTAACACCAGGGCTCTCTAGTAACAAAGCAGCCAGTGCGTGTGGTGCCCCCCAGAGCTGTGTGCTGTTAATTGCATATAGTGGTCCTGCCACCAGAACAGGCATTTTGTCTGTCCTGTCCCTAGATCTACACTAAGTGCCTAGAAAATGCCTGACTCGCAGTAGGAACTCAATCAATCTGTGTTAGGTAAATGAATAGAACCTTTGCAAGGATTGTATAAATAATTTATGTAAAGGGCCTGGTTTTTGAGTCAATGCTCAATAAATGGTGATTATTGGCACTGATGGTGTTACTAAGTATAATGGGAAGAACGCTTCCTGCCAGCCTGGCTTGTGTAAATCTGCGGGGTGGGAATGGCGAGGAGCATTCTGCACCCAGCCTTCAGCTCCAGCAGAAGCGGCTCTGCCCACATCCTCCCACCAGGTTGCTGAAGACCTTGCCCTTCCCGCTGCTTGGCCTGGCCTGTGCCCTTCCTGCCCCCGGCCCAGCTCTGTCCTCAGTCTGACCCCAAGGGGTCGGCTGTCTCTTCTTCGTGTGAAAGTCGGGACTTTCCTACTCCCTGCCTCCTCCTGGCTGTCTCATTTGGCACCAGGGCCTCTATTCAGGAGCCCAGTCCTACTCAAAGGCCACAGCTCCTTCTTGGAAATGGCAAAGACCTGGAAACAAGGGGCTCAAACACCTCTGCCAACAGGGACGTTGCATAACGACTGCACCGTGTTCCAGGGCAGGGCACCTGGTTTCAGAGCAGAGAGTAGGGATTCCTCCCCACACTCAGGAGGCTGGGTGGATTTTTCAGCTGTTTCTCCGTCAAAGGGACAGATTTGGTTTTGAAAATCAGACGACCCTTTCTCGCTTCCCACCATGACCGCACCTACAACAACCTCCTTTCTGGAGACGACAGGTGGCTGCCACCTTTGTACAATGTGAACAGTGTTAGGGAGGAACCCACCCCAGAAATGTGACCTCCCCAAATGCCTGGGATTCCACTATTAGTGATTCACTCCTTCGGGTTCAGCACCACCCACTCTCTGCCTGTCTTGGAAAACAGATTCTCCTGGGAGGGGTAACACGTTAAGTTCTTAACACCTTGAGTGAATAAATTCATCAGACATTTTATTTATCTTCCTGATAGAAGAGATATCTGTATGCTTGGCCTATGGGGCTGGGGTGGGTCTCGCTGGAATCAGAGAAGAGGGAAGACTTTGAAGTCAACCTTTGTCGGTGTCTCCAGGTTTCCTAGAGCCGGGCCTGCCTACACCCTCCAATGACAGCTGGCTCGGGAGCTGTTTGTTTTAATGAGTTAATCACCAAAGGGTTAGAACAGGCAACACATACAAGGGCCTACATCCATACCCCACATGTAATAGATACTCAACAAATGTTAGTCTCTCCCACCCCTCCCATGAAAGGAGAGAATGTTTGTCTCTGGAGAGAGGGCTGGTCTATGCCTGCCCCTCAGCTTCAGAAGGATGAGTCAAAGAAATCAGGTTTCTCCTCTACTCCTTTAGAAAATGGGTGCACTTCGACCCAGCCGGCCAGCCTTGGCCCCTGGCTCCTTTGCTGTGCTGTAGGGGAGAAAGCCAGAGAGGGCCGGGTGCACACATTTAAATGACAGCTCACTGGAGAGCTGGTATCTAGGGTCCCAAGGCTGTGAGAGTCTGAAGAATCTCTCACTTGGCATTGATTCTGCTCTGCTTTCCAGCTCTGCAAAGTCTCTCTGGAACACCAGGCCCCTCTCTGTGTCTCAAGAGGCACAAGTCCTCCAGGGACTACGTTACCCACCTCCTCTGCCCTCTGATTCCAGCTAAACTCAGCCAGTGCAAAGTACCAGCAAGAGACTGGGAGGCAAGAGGAGAGACATGTGAGCTGTTTACTCCCCCTGCTCCCTCCCTGCGGGGCCAGGGTTGTGGCAGTAGCTGCTAGCCACGGGCCACAGCTCCTGTGGGGCAGCCCTCACCCAGGGCGCCCAACGAGAGCCCAGTGGTGGAAAAGTCTTCCTGTTCTTGCCAGTTCCTGGTGGTTTGCCAGCTCTTACTGACCATTGTCCCTCTACCTCCCACCCACCAGGGCCATTGGAAGGCCCAAAGGAGATTCCAGATGCAGTTTCTCCACAAATACCTACTAAACGATGAAACCCCCATGAGAAATAGTTTCCTCTAGGGGGAGGCCACATAGATCTGGACCATAATTGACCTAAAGAGGCCGCCCTATGTTCAGCCAATCCATTCTCCAGACCCCCGGGCTCATCTTGGATGTCCACATCCACCTCTGCTTCTGCAGCAGCACGTCATCCACCTGTGGGGCAGGGTTTTTAAAGAAGATGTCTTCTTCTTTTGGTTTCTTGTGGTCATTTTGAGTTACCTTTCTGGATAGTGAGAATTTCCCCTGCAAGTCTCCGTGTTGGTTGAGCCAACAAGCATTTCATCAAAGATGCTAGTTACACTCTCCCCAAGGATGAAACATAAATTAAAATAAGCTCATCCCATTTTTCCCCTTTCTTTTTGAAATTATCCAGTTCACACTTTTTTTTTTTTTTTTTTTTTTTTTGAGACAGAGTCTCACTCTCTTGCCTGGGGCGAGTGCCATGGCATCAGCCTAGCTCACAGCAACCTCAAACTCCCGGGCTCGAGCAATCCTACCATCTCAGCCTCCCGAGTAGCTGGGACTACAGGCATGCGCCACCATGCCCAGCTAATTTTTTCTATATAGTTTTAGCTGTCCAGT
>RJWJ010005046.1:30804-54980 GCA_004363605.1 Indri indri | reverse complement strand
CTTCCAGTTCACACTTTAAAGCAGAATACCGGTTGTCCCAGAGCCTCTGAATAACAACAACAAAAAAATGTGAGAGCTGAAAAGGCCCATAGAGTACAACATTGAGTACAGCAGGACCCACCCACCCCACCCCCCCGCCATTTTCAGATGGGGAGATGGAAGCCCAGAAGTTGAAAAGGACTTGCCCAAAGAGGTAGACCCTGGATCAAACACCCATCTCCTGGCACCTAGGGTCAGCGCCTTCCCGGCACTCCAAGGACATGGGCAGCCCAGCCCCCACTACCAATGAAGTCTCTTGCCCTGCTGGGTTTACTCATCTGTTTCCCCTGCAAGACTGTAAGCTCTATGAGGGCAGGCATCAAACCTGGTTCACTGTTTCACCCCCCAGCCCCTGCTTCTGTGTCTGGAATGCTAATTCTGTTTTGAATGAATGAATGTTCTGTGTGCACATCTCTATATTTCCAGACATATAAACATTTTAAAACATGCCCACTTCCTCTACCAGCTCTCATCTGTCAGCATCAATTAGGGGACTGCTCAAAGTCATTATATAAGCCTTAGAAAAAAGCCCCCCAGGGATATCCCTATGTAAGAGCCCCTGTGGGGGTCCTCATTCCTGAGATATGTATTCAGGAGAAATCTGGAGCAAATGAACATCAGAAAATCCTTGAAAAGAAAAAAGTGGACAGAGATGGCTCCAAAAAACAGCTTGGTGGGTATGCTTTCACAGAAGGCAGTCTTTCATTTAGAGATTGTTACTTATTAAAGAGCTATTACTATACTTATTACAGAGTGCTTACTACCTACCAGTCCCACGTTGCATCTTTTTTTTTTTTTTTTTTTTTTTTTTTTTTTTTTTTTTGAGACAGAGTCTCACTCTTTTGCCCAGCTAGAGTGAGTGCCGTGGCGTCAGCCTAGCTCACAGCAACCTCCAACTCCTGGGCTCAAGCGATCCTCCTGCCTCAGCCTCCCGCCACATTGCATCTTTACATGCATCATCTCAGTTGATCCTTACAACCATTATTCGACTAAGGTTTTATGTTCCCTGATTAGTAGATGAAGGAAATCAAGCTCAGAGAGGTTAAGCAACCCACTGAAGTTCACGCGGTGTCCACATCCACATCCATTCCACCTCACCACTGGGCCTCTTCCAAGAGTGCCATGGATTTTCTTAAAACATCATTTTGTGATGTCTCCTCTTTCCCCTTCCCTTCACCTGCCACAACTACAGCTCAGAGTCAGCACTGGGGAAGAGGAGGAGATGTTGGCAAGTGCAGGCTTCAAGACCATCATGTCTGCTCTGAGAAGTGGCTTTGGGCCAACAGGAGAGTTGGGCCTCCGGGAGGGGATGGGTGCAGTTTGCAAGGAATGGGATGGGTCCAGTCCTCAGAACCACCTTGTCCAGTTCCTATCCTCTCATCTGTAAAACACTGGACTCATGAGAACACATTATACAAAAGGCTTTCGATCCATTATATCATTTAAGCTGTTCAACAGGCGGGGCAAGATGACTATCAGCACTTAAGATGCACTTCAGGGAGGTTAAGTCACTTGTCTGAGTTCACACAGCTAGTAAGTGGAAGCGACAGATTCGAACCCAAGTCTTCTTGTACCAGGATCAATTCTCATTCTCTGCACTAAGACTTGGGAAGAGAAATGTGAGAGACGTGGACTGGATGAAGCCAAAGTAGCCTTGGCATTGACCTGGCCTGCTCTGAAACACAACCTTAGCCTCCACCACCGAGTTTTATGAGATGACTTAATTACTCTTTGTTCACACCAAGCAAGATGGCTGCCAGGGACACACACGGTTGTTCCGCACTTCTGACTGCCCACAGGCATTCTGGGAATGGCAGGTGGAGGTCTGGAGGATGAGCAGAGTCCTCTTCTGGAAATAGAAGGTTGTAAAGCACATGGGCTGGCCACAGGGCAGAGTTGGGGCAACACCATGCTAACTTGGGGAGCCAAGGACAAGTATGCACACAGCACCCTACAGTGTTGAGGCCAACACCGTAAAGTCCCACAGGTGCTAGTTGTCCAGAGGACAGAGAGGAGGAAAAAAAGAGGGAAATACAGGCAACAGGTACACTTCATTTTACAACTCCTTGAACACTCAGCCAAGTTAAGAGAAAAGGTGATGTTTGCGTTCAAATCCCAGCAACATTAGGCTCTGGCCTGCCTGAGCCTGTTTCCTCATCATCATAGGGTTGCTGGACATATCTGAGTTATTGTGTGGGATCATACCTTTGAGCTCTTACCATATTCCAGGAACTCAGCATTATGTATTGATTATCTCCTTCAACCTTAAGAATCCTGTGTGGTAAAAATTCTTTTGTCCCTATTTGATGATGAAGACACTGTCTCAGAGAAGGTGAGTAACTTGCCCAAGGCACACAGCCAAAAAGTTCTGGTGCCGGGGGAATAAATGTCAGCTAGTAGCAACGATTCTAGTTCCAGCCTGTGAGGACCTTGGAGGCAGACATCTAGACTGGAGTTTAGTTTCTTTAATTATGAAATATTTAAAACGTACAAAAGTATGTATTATTACAAATACCCGTGTAACAAACACTCAGCCTAAAAAATAGAATGTCAAAACTGAAGTCTCTGCACACCTTCCTAATCCTTTACCTTCTCATCCTCCCTGGAGACAGCCAGTGATTTATTTGTTCAACAGTAATTTTTTTTTTCTTTTTTAGAAATAGGGTCTCACCATATTGCCCAGGCTGGCCTTGAACTCCTGGGCTCAAGCAGTTCTCCCACCTCAGCCTCCTGAGTAGCTGGGACTGCAGGTGAGCACCACTGCACCCAGCTGATTATCTTCTTTTTGAGAGAGAGAAACAGAGACAGAGACAGAAGGAGAATATCCTGTCACTGTATTAGACATATTAGTAGTGATATAAATAAATGCATTGAGTCGAATTGCAAAAACACAGTCTTTCCTAAGAAAAGAAAAGATAGAAGCTTCTCACCTTATCCTGGACAATCTCATTTTAAGTGGACTTCTCAAGAATTCGGTGGAGCTTATGGGAAGGGTTATGGAGGCTGATACTATGACCTATTCTGATCAAAATTCAAGCTAAGATCATGATGAAAATGGTAGTGATAATAATCTGGCTTTATGTTTGTATAGTGTGTTGTCATTTTTAAGGTATTTTCATAAACATTCCTATTTCTCAGGGCCGTGACACGTTAGTGGAAAGAGATTCTGGGGATTACCCAGTCCAGAAGATTTCAGGGTTTATTTTAGCAGCAGAACACATTTTTTCCAAACTTAATCTTACCTGGGATGGCTTTTCCCCAACTCATCCTTCTCCATAACTCCTCTCTCCCTTGAGAAAACCAGGGAGACTTAGGACTCCGGAGAAAGGTCTGGTCCACACCCCTTATTTTATAGACATAGAGATCAAAGTGGACATAAAGGGGAATGGAGCTCACATCCACTGAGTCCAGATGTCTCTGCTATGGACCTTCCATGCATTGTCTTGTGGAATTCTCCCAACAGAGGTGCAGAAAGCTTACACAACTTGCCCTGGGTCACACAGCTGTGTTTTACAAGTCCACAGGAGTTCCCGTGAGTAGGTGGCTGAGTCAAGATGTAAAATCTATCTTCCAATTCCAAGTCCAGAGCTGCTGGCCTCGAGCCAGAGAAGAATAGCCAATCATTGTAGTTCAGCCTCACTTCCCGTCACCACAGTTTAGTTGGATGGACCCTTCTGAGTTTACCTTCCAGAAGCAGGCTCAGTCCAAAGAGAATCTGTAACCTTATTGGATGTAGCTGGGTGAAGATGTGGCTGCCCTGGGGGCCCCAGAGCATCCAGGCCCTTGGCAAGGATGTGATGAGAATCTGCCTGAGCCTCCGTCTCCTTTTCCTTGGGGTGCCCTGTCCTCTCCCTTCCAGCTCCCTGCCCTATGTCCCCAGGGTCCTTTTGTTGATCCAGAGGATCCACTGACACCGATTGTCCTTTCTGATCCCTCAATGCACACCTTCAGGCCATTTGTCCCACATGGGCTCCCTGAAAGTGTGCCTGCATACTTAAGATAGTGCAAAGAGTAACATTAATGGTGAAAATTTTAGGTGCCAGATTAGACCAGTGAGAGAATTATTTATAGAGAAGGAAATCTTTTGCTTATTCTCCAGGGATGCAACACAGATCTCTAAGTTATGTTTCCAAATCCTTTAATAAGCTATGTATTCACATTGGCATTTGAAGAGCCCCAAGATCTGTGTCTTCCGGGACTTTCAGAGAGGGAAAGAGAGATGGAGAGCCAGGCTCACCCCCACTTGAGACCAAAGCACCTTCTCTTTTTACCACAAGAGATAAAAGCAGCAAATGCTAACCAAATATCCCATATGCTCCCCTATGTTTCTCAGCCTGCCCGGAAGCTAGGCTGGGGCCACACAATTAGCTCTGGACACGGACGATGTGCCACTCCCGAGCTGAAGTGCTTAATGACTGACGTGCCTCCTCCATCTCTCTCTTCCCCTACTTTGATGTCTCAAAGGTCATTTGTTCTAAATGAGGTACCTATAACAAGGAGGAAGGCCACCCAGCCCACACCAGACATTTGGTGAGTGAGAAATCAACCTGTATTGATTTCTCAGTGATTGTCGTCACTGAGATTTTAGGGTTGTTTATTACTGCAGCATAGCAGAGCCTGTCCTGACTAATGCACCATGGAAGCTGACATTTACATAGTGTTTGTGATGAGTAGACTGTTGGCAGTAATTTCCCATTCCCTGTAATTCAAGAGCTAGAAAAGAAAAAATATCAACATTTCCCAGACATACTTAAAAGCACGGTTCTGGAAGCAAACTAGGTTCCCCCAGGAATGCCCTTGTGCGATGCAGCAATACAGTAGAGACATGAATAATGACAGCCTCCTCATTCCAGTGTCCCGTCGCCAGCTTCATGAGTGCCAGAGGCACTCGTGGTGAAAGCAGCCGGTATAGCAGCTTCCTGATGTTTGGATCACAGCTACAGTGGATGACTTTGAAACAGTGCAATGATGCCCTCCAGACCTCCACTCCCCCAGCACTTGCAACAGGTCTGCCAGCTCCTAACTCCCTGAATTGAACACCTCTCTGCTTGAAATACCTGGAGAGTATCTATTTCCTTCACTGAACTACGACCGAATCCTTGTTGCTTTCAGAAGTTGGAAACCCTTTGAAAAAGGGTAGCGCAGCAACAAGTCAGATGATACGAAGCATGCCAAAGGCTCAAACCTGGGAAAAGACAGATTTTCTGAGACCTCAGAAGTTTGAAAAAATATATATATAGTAGGACGAATTCTCACAAAACCATGAATTCATTTTGAGAACATCACGGAAATGATTTCGCAGAAATCCTTCACATCCCTGTGTGATTATGGGGACAGTCGAAGATGTGGAGAAAGCCCAGAGAATCTAAGTCCCTTCTCCAAGGTGGCAGAGCCAGGAAGGGCAGAGCTGTGGTTCAAATTGAGGTCCCTGAGACTCTGCCCCATGCTCCTGCCCTCATATAATGCCAGCTTTCAGTGTTGGTACAGAAGGTTAGGCTCACTTTCCTGACCCACTGGGGACCCACCTGAGTGGTACAGGGGATGGTGTGTGGGGCTGGCTACTTGGGGCAGGGCAATGCCTGCCACATGCTCGCAGCATTTAAGGCTGTGAAAGACATGCTTGAAACGGAATCTAATGATGGGTATTCACTTTTACGGCAGAGTTTATGCAAATATACAGTCCTCATAAAGGGCAGCCATTGCCAACCAAAGGTCTGTTCAGTGCCTAGAGCTTTTATTTTAAAGCCAACAATCTGAGTTCCTCACATGTCCTCACTAATGATGCCCTGCGTGACCTTCGGCTTCTGGCTTAAACCTTCCATGCCTCATTTTCTCTGTCTGTAAAAGGGAGATAATGACACTAGCCACTGGGTCATGTTGGCAACATGCTTGGAGATCCCCAGATCAAAGGGGTTCTGCCTGGACCAAGCAAGATGATGATGGTGCTCACCATCATTAGTGTTGTTATTATTATTGTTGTTGTTTGGAGTGGCCACGTTGCAGCCCAGGAAGTAGACATGACTCCCAGGGCTGATTCAGCACCAGGACAGAATGAGGAGACATTTTTGTGCTGCAGAAGCCATTGATGTAGAGACTGCCCCTTTCATTGACATCACGTGACTTCACATTCCTAGACTCCCCATGTGGCAGGAGGCATCCTCCTCCCTGGAGGTAAGACCATGCATAGAACACCTCCAAGGGGTATAGAGCTGTCTTTGGGGGAAAGAAGCCAGTGAAGAAGACTCCATCGTTTCTTTGGTGACATGGTCCCCATAATCACACAGCCAACTCAAGAGCCCTGGAATCACAGCCGGGAAGCTTTAGATTCAAGTCCCAGCTCCACCACCTTGTGGCCTTGAACATAATCCACAATTTCTCACGGTCATCATTTCCTGATTATAAAATAAGGATGTTTCACTAAAGTGATCCCTTGGTCTCCTAGTTTTGATATTTATAGTTACCCTAAAAATCATGACAGAGGATTCTGGCCAGAGAAGGTCTGGCCTGGCACATTTATTCATAGTTTAATGACAGTTTCAGTCACTGCTCTTCCGACAGGCTTTTGGCCCCTTGCCCATGCTCAAGCAGTAATGTTCTAAGTTCAGGACAAGGAAATGTACTGAACTTGTTTTGAAATTTACTCACACACTGAAGACGCAAAATAGAAAGCCAATTCTACATACTAGTAAACCCTTACTGTGTTTTTCAAAGAATGCTCATGTGGGACCATCACCGGCTTTTATGTGGCCTGTGCACAAAAGGTGACCCACGTGAGTGGATGAAGTTTTTAGAAACCTCCTTTACCTCCTTTGTGTACATGCTCATGTGTGGACACATGGCTTATTACTGGACTGAACTTTGTTTAAAAAAAAAAAAAAAGGGCATCTATTTCCCTAGATGGGCATAGTCCTCCACCAGAGCCCAAGTCTTGATGAGCAGAAGATGGGCTCGATTTCAACTCCCAAAGGGCCCCTTGGTCAGCACATTTGTGCAGTGTGCACACTGCACAATCATACATGGCAGCCCTGGATCTGTTGGCTTTTAGGGGTTCCCTGGAGCCTCCTCATGAACTTCAGAGAGTTGACGGGAAACTTCCTCCTGACCCCACCAACTGGTTTTTACTTGCTTTACATGATATTAGCCATCTTTGGGTGAAAATTTTGTTTGAACGAAATGAGATTTTAAAATGTTCGATAACCCCTGTGCATATATAACACAGAAATAAATAAAGGGAGCTTTTGTTTGGAGAGATGTAAAGACTCAAATATGAAAAATATGTTTGCTCAGGCCATGGTAGTTTAGAGAAACAAATAGAGTCAGCAGGAATTTTCGGTCAATGTGAACTCAGGAGTGCAAAACTTCCTTCCACCCCCTCCTTCTCTCTATTCGGTTGTACTTTCTGCGTGGGATCCCTTCTATTTTGGCCAACATTGAATAATTAATCTACTTACTTCCAAGTAAATTAAGTCGACATCAGTGTTTTTAATCACCACTTCAGCTTGGTGTATGTGCCTGTGCATGCACACGTGTGTACATGTGATGGGAATGTCACCCCGCATACAGTGAAAGAAAGAATTCACCTCATCTGTCTTGGTCCCACACTGGCCTGTGGCTTCAAATATAACTCATCCATCTGGTCCTTTGTCCCATGCTGGCAAATTCTCTGAGATGCAGCCATGTCCTCCTCAGATGCCTGGAAGCCTGGTCTCCCTCCATCCGCCGCTGTGGGGTCCACACAGAGCCAGGCATGGAGTTGCCTGTAGGTCTCCCTGATCTTGTGCTTCATTTTCTCTCTCCTCCCTCCCCTCTTTTCCACTTCTCTCCCTCTCCCCCCACTCCTCCCTCTCCTTCCTCCTCCTCTGTACGCCAACTCGATGCCACAGAGACAATCGGATGCCCAATACTCAGCACTCTGAGGCCTTGGGAAAATCGGAAGACGATCTCAATGCCTTCTTCTCCCACTAGACACACCACACTCCCATTTCTACTCTATGGCAGCCTTTTTATGATGAATTCAGAGCTTATCCGAAGCTCGATGGCTCCCAGACTGCACCCTGGAAAGCTTAATATGGGTCCTCGTGACTTCAAGGCAGATCCTACCATGCTCCTGTGGCCAAGTTACATCTTGGAAGGTGGAGGGAGACACAAAGTAGGGCCACTCTCACTCATGCCCAATCTTCCAACATCAGCTCCACCTCTTTTATTTCCAGAGGGTCAGAGTGCAGTGGTGGGGAAAGAACGGGCTAATCACGTCTACCTCCAGAATCTTGCTGTCTTATATCCGGACCCTCAAGCACTTCAACTGAAAATTAAACACTTGCCACCACTGTTCAGAAGTTCCATCGTATTATGAATGGAGAAAGGCCCTTAGGATGTGAGTGAGTGAAATATGGAAGGTGTGGCAACATGGGCATTAACTGATCACATGTCCTCCTGCCACAAGCTAGCCCTAGTGGACAGAAAGCAAAGGAGAGGCTGGAGGTGACCCCATGTGTGCTCTGTGGATTAGATCACTCTGGAACCAACCGAGAGCCAAGAAATGGGACCAGGACAAAAAGAAGAAAGAAGAATGGGAAGGCTGTGTAAAGATACGTATCAAAATCTTTTAAAAAAAAAATTGTGTGTGTCCCTTATAGCCCAGCAATTCTATTTCCAGGGGGTTATCTTAAAATAATCAGACAAGTGTACACTGACTATCTACAAAGAAGTTCTATGCATAATTGTTTACAGTGGAAGTAATTGGAAATAACCTCCTTGTTCTATAATACAGAACAGATATATAAATAATTATGACCTTGTGATGGAATATTATGTGACCATTAAGAAGTGATGAGCTAAAACTACATATATTGGAGTGGAAAGATATTAAGATATCTGATTAAGTGAAAAAGCAGGTTACTAAACAAAAAGTACAGCATAATCACATTTTTATTGCCTAGATATAATAATACACAGATGGACCCCATCTTATGATGGTTTGACTTAACAATTTTTTGACTTTACAATGGTGCAAAAATGACAAGCATTCAGTGGAAACTCTGCTTCCAATACCCATACAACCATTCTCTTTTTCACTTTCAGTGCAGTATTTAATAAATTATTATAAGTACTGAGATATTCAACACTTTATTGTAAAATACATTATTTTACATTTATTATGTTAGATGATTTTGCCCAACTGTAGGCTAATGTAAGTGTTTTGAGCACATTTAAGGTAGGCTAGGCTAAGCTATGATGTTTGGTAGATTAGGTGCATTAAATGCATTTTCAACTTACAATGAGTTTTATCTGGACATAACCCCATTATAAGTATTATATTTATATAATATATTTATATACATATATGTATTATATTTATATACCATATATTTATGTATAAGATACAATATTTATATATCATATATGTGGTATATAAATATTAGCAGTAGCTATTCTGATGCAGGATGCTCTCTTTACTTATCTATATACTCTAAATTTTTTATTATACAAACAACAAGTATGAATAATTAATCTACTTACTTTTAAAATAAGAAAAATGTAATGAAAAAGCTTTTGGTTGTGTTCAGAAGATAACCTGTGTGATTTGGAGAATATAGAGGAAAACCACTCATACGTGAAACAGAGAGCTACCACTTCTGGAAACTTATTGACAAGATCAATATTCCTATCTTCAAGGAACAGGTCTTTCCTTGCCCTTCACAATGGGATAAAGTATAACTTGGGTCTCTTTATTGCAAACCAGAGTCCACTATGGCTAGTTTCAGAAGAAAGAGAACTTAGTAAAAGATATTGGGACTTGTGTTTCTGGGGATATGGAGTAGACATATGTCTCACTATTTCTCCCACTAAGTACCTCTAAAATCCACAGATGTTATGTATAAAACAATCATAAAGAAGGCCCTGAAAGGGAGAGAGAAGAAGGAAGACAGGCTAAGAAGTTGGGACCCCAGGAATGACACAGAGGTGAGTTTCCTTTGTTTTCTTTTTGTCTCTTACGTCCCAGACTTAAATGAAGTACGCATTCTATAACCCAGAAATGCAAATGAGCACAGACATTAAAACCCAACAAAAGTCAACTCTCTTTACCCAAAGACCAGGAAAGGGGCAGGGTGGCAAGACAGAAAACCTTTAGACAATAACTGCTCTACTCCAGCCAAACATCACAGAAAAAATTATGCCCACTCTCACTTAGGCCAGGAAAGGCAAAATGGGCAACCTAGACTTCCACCCTTGCCAGGCTGTAATGTGGCTCCCCAACACTCCTGGCAGTGTGGTGTCAGAGAAGGCCAAGTAGGGAGCTGGGACTCTCATCCTCACCCAATGGTAACAAGCTCCTGCCCCACTACAGTGTCAGTGGAGCCCTCATAGGGAGCCTGGACTTCCACCCCCACCAGCAGTATCAAGGTGCCCTTCCCTCTCCATGCTAGGGTGGTGTCAGGGGAGGCTTAGAGAGAAGTCAGGGCTTCGCCACCACCCAGAAATAATGAGGCCACCCGACCTTACTGTAGTGGCAGAGAAGGACACATGGTAAGCAGTAGCAAGGCATTCCTACTCCATGCCCCCAGCCAGGGTAGTATCAGTGAAGGCTACTGGAAAGCCAGAAATCCCGCTGCTGTTCTAGTAATGAAGAGCCCCTGCCCGACTCAGGTGTCAGCAGATACCAAGTGGGGAACCTAAACTTCTATCCTCATCCGGAAGTAACAAGGCAGCACCCTCATTCCCCAGCCAGAGCAGTATAAAAAAAAAAAAAAAAAAGCCAGCTAAAGTAGAAAGTATAAATAAGATCCAGAGTATCACAACATAATAACCAAAATGTCCAGTTTCAATACAAAATAACTCATCACACCAAGAATCAAGAAAATTTTAACTTGAATGTAAAAGAGACAATCAATAGATGTCAACATCAAAATAATACAAATATTAGGTTTTTCTGCAAAGAATTCCAAGCAGATATCATAAAGTGTTTCAATGTACAATTATGAACATGCTTGAAACAAGTGAAAAAAATAGAAAGTTTCATCAAAGAAATAGAATGTTTTGGTAAATAAATAGAAGACATAAAGAAGAACCAAATGGAATTTTAGAACTGGAAAATATAGTAACCAAAATTTTTTAAAACTTAATGAATGGGCTCAACAACAGGATGGAAGGGGCAGAGGAAAGAATCAGTGGACCTGAAGATAGAAGTATAGAAATAACTCAGTCTAAACAACAGAGAGATGATAGACTGGATTTAAAAATAATCAACAGAGCTTCATGGACCTGTGCAACTGTCACAAAAAATCTAAATGCATGTTCATGGATTTCCAGAAGGAAAGGAGAAAGAGGGCAGGCCTGAAGAAGAAAAAATGGCTGAAAACTTCCCAAATTTGCAAAAGACATAAACCTACAGATTCAAGATGCTGAGCAGCAAACAAGATAAATCCAAAGAAATCTATTCCAAGACACATCATAGTCAAACTTCTAGAAACTAAACACAAAAATCTTAAAAGCAGCTAGAGAGAAACAACACCTTACCCATGAAAGAAAAACAATTTGATTGACAGCAGACTTCTCCTCAGAAACTATATGAGCCAAAAGCGAGTGGCACAGAAATTGTTCAAATGCTGGGAAAAAAAGAACTGTCAATTCAGAATCCAATATCCAGCAGAAATATCCTTCAGGAATGAATGCAAAATCGAGACATTCTCAGATGAAGGAAACTGAGACAACTTGTCACCATCAGGCCTACTCTAAAAGAATGGAAAGAGCAAGTTCCCTAAACAGAAAGAAAATGACAGAAGAAGAAATCTTAGAATATTAAAGAGAAAAAAGAACATGGTAACACCAAAAATGTGAATAAAATCAATAGTCTTTTTTTTCCTCTTGAATTTTCTAAATTATGTTTGACAATTGAAGCAAAAATTATAATACTGTCCAATGTGATTCTAAATGTATTTAGAGGGAATATTTAAGGTAATTGTATTAAAAATGAAGGAGGTGAGGCCAGGTGCAGTGGCTCACACCTGTAATCCTAGCACTCTGGGAGGCCAAGGTGGGAGGATTGCTCGAGCTCAGGAGCTCCAGACCTCCCTGAGCAAAAGCAAGACCCTGTCTCTACCAAAAATAGAAAAAATTAGCTGGGCATGGTGGCACCCACCTGTAGTCCCAACTACTGGGGAGGCTGAAGCAGGAGGGTCACTTTACACCCAGGAGTTTGAGGTTGCTGTGAGCTAGGCTGATACCACAGCACTCTAGCCTGGACAACAGAGTGAGACTCTGTCTCAAAAAAAAAAAAAAAAATGAAAAAGGTAAAGGGATAAAAAGGGAAATAAGTTTCTCTACTTCACTTGAAGTGGTGTATGTCAATACCAGAAGACCATGCTAAGTTATGTACATATAATGTAATATCTAGAGCAATCACTGAAAGAGCTATCAAACAGATACAGTCAAAAACATAACAGATAAATCAAAATTTAATTCTAAAAATGTTCAAGTAACCCACAGGAAGGCAGATAAAATAAAATAGAGAAACAAATAACAGAAAACAAACAAAAAATAAAATGGCATATTTAAGGCTTAACATACCGATAATTACATTAAATGTAAACGGTCTAGATACAGAGACTCAACACAGAAATAAGAAGACAGGTTAGAGTGGACTTAAAAATATGACTCCACTATGTATTGTCTCACTTTAAATACAATGATACACGTAGATCAAAAGTGAAAAGGGATGGAAAAAATGTGTCACAAACTTGAACCAAAGTGGCTACATTATGAAGCAAGGTGGCTATATTACTATCTGATAAAGTAAATTTGAGAGCATAGAAAATTACCAGAGGCAGGAAGGACATTGCATACTAATTTAGAGGGGTCCGTCCACCAGGAAAACAGCAATCCTGAATGGGTGTGCACCAAATAATGGAGCTGCAAAGTATGTGAGGCAAAAACCGACAGAACTTGAAAGGAGACAGAGACAAAGCCACAATTATAGTTGGAGACTTCGACACCCCTCTCCCAACACTTGACAGAATAACTGGACAGAACATCAACAAGAATCTAAAACGTGACAGTCCCATTAACCAACGGGATCTAATCAACATTTGCAGAACGTTCCGCTCAGCCACAGCAGAATGCATTCTTTTCAAGCATCTGTGGAACATATATCCTAACCACTAAACCACCTTCAAAAAATGTAAAGCATATTGGGTAGCTCAAATCTCCAAGACAGTCAGACATGGAAATGTTGCCGCACCGAGAATAACAGCCAATCCCCATCTGCTCCTGCAGAGATGCCACTGCCAACACCACTAGGCACAGACACCACACTGACCCTGCCACTGCTGTCCCTGAAAATGGATCCCATGCAGTGCCAGCTTCCTCTTATCACCCCCTCCAAAATCCGATTCTGCTTTGGGGGTGTCTCACTACAGGAGCCTTCATTCTCATTATTACCCCACTCAGCTGAAAAAGCAAGAGTCCGGCTCCTCTACTGGGGAATCAAAACTCGGAATGCAGAGACAACCCTAAGAAGGGCGTGCAAGAAAGCTGGCTGCCACACGCTTGGGAAGTGCCCACTGCAGAACGAATGGTCCCCCGAGGCCTGCCCCAGAAGCCCCTGTGCAACTGGCCCCGCCATGGGAAGACCCAGCCTCTCCCTAGAGAACGTGGCTGTTCTTCCAGCTTCCCCTGCCCATCTCCCCAGACCGGGACTCGCCTCTCACACATGAGAACTCGGGTGGAATAAGTCACCGGTTAAAATGAACTCATTGCAAGCTCCACATTATCTCACCCTCCAATCTTGCCAGACTGAATTCTTATCTTCAGGTTGGGGTTGTTTTTCAGTGAAAATGAATCAAACTCGGGCACGGGACCAGCTATCTGTCAGGAGGAGCAAGCAGGGGCGGGTGCATCGCGCCCGTGTACACACACATTCACCCAGGACAGAGCTATTCCCGTCAAGCCGAGAGAGAAAGACGAGCGACTTATTCACCCACTCGGCCCCAGGCAAGCTGTGCGGGATCTTCCTGCTCGCAGGTTTAAGAGATCACACGGGGCACACGGTTTGAGCGGGGAGAAAGCAGCAACTAGAACAGCTGCCCTTCTCACCCGAATGGCCCAAGTTTTCACCCACCCAGGTGACACTTTGGACTTCAGAATGAAGGGAAAGAAGGCCAAAAAAAAAAAAAGAAAAGTTGTTGGCAGTCACATGGGATAGTGACTCCCAGCCTTGGTGTCAGACTGACCTGGACTCGAATCCCAGCTTGGCTATTTGTACCGTATGCTTGAGCAAGTTAATCTCTCCGCATTCGGTTTGTCCGACCATAAAAATAGGGTAACCGAGGCCAAAGACATAACAAGTGTTCTCCAGACACCCAAGACAGGATTGGGATCCGAGTCCCGGATCCAAGCCCTGGGGACACACAGGTGGCCTGAACAGGAGATGCGGCACGAGAACAAGGTGAGAAGGCACAGGAGGCCCACCTCCGGGAAGGGAGCCCCCGCATGGACGGAGGGCAGCGAACTCTGCCTTGGGTTCGCAGAGGGCAGGGACCCACCGGCTAGGCTTGAGAGCCCAGCTGAATGAGCAGGTCTGAGGCACGTTAAATGAGGACCACGTCCTGGACATTCAGGGGCAGGAAGGAGTCAGAGCCCTCTCAGACTCACTCGGAAACTCCACACACCAGGAACAACCGTTTCCTCAAAAGAAAGTGGAAGGAGACTCAGGCCCCAGTGAGCGTCCGCCATGGAACACTCCTGTGGCAGCTGCCGATAGGAAACTCGGTCCGAAGGCACAAAATGGTTTCTGGCCCACCCGCACGGTTAAAATCCCAGCTCCACCGTGACAAGCTGTGTGACTTTAAGCAAGTTGCTAAACTGATCTGTGCCAGTTTCTCATCTGCAAAAATGGGGGCGGTAACAATTCCAAATGATTAGGAGCATTGTGAGAATTAAATGAGATCGTATCTGCCAAGTTCTTGCAACAGAGTCCAGAACGTACTGAGCACTTGGAACACAGTGTTCAATGTCAGTTATAATTATCGCTATTATTATTGATATTAGTGTTAGTACCATTCTCCTCTCAACCTGGCTGCCAAAGAAACAGCCTAGGAAACTGCCCTTTCTGATTGCTGTGGGAGTTCAAAGTCCAGCTCCCTGGGTTCAAAGTCCAGCTCCCTCAATGACTGTGTGACATTGGACATGTTACTTGGCTTCTCTGAGTTTCAGTATCCTTGTTTATAAAATAGGAATAACAATGTATAACATCTATTTTACTGACTTAAGTCTACGGGTTAAATTATATATTATGTATAAAAGAACCTTAGTTTAGTACTTGGCACATAATGGGCCCCCCACACTTATACAACATTGTCATTTAATCTTCATAACAATCCCATATCTCCAATGTTTCAGTCTGGAACTAAGGCTCAGAGAGGTTATTCCACCAACCCAAAGTCACACAGCTACTTCCGGTGCCCACTCTCACCTTAAATAGGGGCTCCCTGTTTCTCCAGGTGTCAGCACCCATGGTTCATTTTCGGAGCCGGGAGCATGCCAGTTTCACAAGGAGATTGCTGGCAGTCCCCGCGGTCTCTGTTACTAGAGACTGAATTGCCGGTGAAAGAGACCCATTGTGCCTCCTCTGAACGAAGAATACCCCATTTAGAGAAAGAATTCAACTAGGTTTGCACCGAGAAAGAAGACAGCCCCAGTGAAAAGAGAGAACAATGGAGATCATTCACCAGATTTTTACTTAACATCAAAGCCCAAGGACCAACCAGGTTAAGGACCACACAGCACAGTGCAGACCGAGGCCGTGCTGGTGTGCGGGAAGACAGAGTGTGGGTGGAGGAGTTGGGAGACAGGTTCCAGACCCAGCCCCTTCTCTATCTTGGCCAACTTAATTCCTGGCCCCTCGTGAATAAAACCAGGGAGTGGACAAGTTCAAGGTCCTACCACTTGGGTACAATGGAAATACTTCAGTTCACTAGATTGCCTGTATGGTACTCAGCTGGTTCTCACATGTGGCTGCTCGTTGAAATCACCTGCAGAGTTTTTAAAACCACTGATACTCATAGCCTCACAGCCAGGGATTCCGATTTCAGGGGATGAGGCACAGTCTGGGCATTGGGGATTTTTTTTAAAGCTCCTTAGGTGATTTTAAGGTGCAGACAAGATTGAGAGCCATTGAGTGCAGGGGCAGGAACTGTCTTTTGTCCACAGCTGTATATCCAGAGCTGAGCACAGGGCTTGGCATATATTTGGTGCCAGTAAACATTTGTGGAATGACGGGGTACATGGGCTGCTCCAAGACATTTGGGAGAAGGCATCCAACCCCAGCTTCAACGATGGCAGCTCTAGGTTTATCGCTCTATCATCTATTGGGATTTGGCACAAGCTTTCATTTTTTTAAAGGGTTGTCTCCTGTAAACACTTTTTTTAAATCACCGGACCATAAAATCTCTGAGAGTCTTTCCAACTCCAAAGCACACCGATCCCAAGATCATAAATCCCTTCTCGCCCCTTGGCAGCAATAATGTTTTTCAGATCAACTGTCGGCGGGGGCAGGTCCTGGGAGGGCCCCTCTGACGGCCACCCAGCGGCCCATGTGCCCGAGCCAAGGGCTTTGCTCCCGCTCCCCCGCCCCAGTCTGTCGTGCTGACCGCTTCCCTGGCCCGCCCCTGAGCCGTCCGTGTTCCCAGCGTCCCATCTGTTCCTCTTCCTCTATCACTTTATACTCGTTCCCTGGGTGAACGCAAACCCTTCCCAAAGTTTCGACTCATCTATAATAAGTTGGTGACTTCCAAATCGGTATCTCTAGCTCCGCCCTCTCTTCTGAGCTCCGGGTCCATCCAACTGCCTCCTGGGTCCCTCCAGCTCGATTTCCCTTAGGCACCTCAAAGTCAACCTGTCCCAGAAATGAACTCATCACCTTCCCCCACCCGAACCCGCTCCTCCTCCCGCCTTCCCTATCTTGATAAACAGCGTCACATCCACCCAGCTGCCCAAACCAGGAACCTACGGAATCATTTCCACCTCTCCCTCTCGCTTGCCCCATACCCCACCCTGGTAGTTTGATCTCTAAAACAGACATCGACGTCATCCTTCTCTTCCCTTTCTGATTTCTTTATCCCCCGGAGCACTACCAGTGTGTCCTTCTAAAACCCAGGATTTAAAGGTGTCACTGGGAATAAAGTTCCGGTGCCTTAGCAAAGCGGACAGGATAGATCGTCCACACCCGGGCATCAGCCACTTCCCCTGCAGCTGTCTTCGTCACCGCCCTCCCACCCTGACATTCTGTCCACATTGGCTGAGTTGGGACCATTGGCCTTTTATGGTGCATCGCCCATGTGCTAGCTCTCGACCAGGTGCCCGAACATCGCGATCTCTCGCCCCACCCTCCTTGCTTTGCTCTTCCAGCTGAAACGCGCTGCCCTCTCTCTCCACATGGCAAACACCTGCTTATTTTTCAAAGCTCAGATAGCACTAGATCTCAGAGCTTTGCCTCATTCCTGACAGGACACGCTTGATCAAGGAGCTTCTTAACTAGTAAATATTAATAGCAAACACTTATACAGCCTTTTATTACTTTCCTAAGCACTTACTACTTTTTTAAGCCCCTGACATATTTTAACTATTTTAATTCTCACAACAATCTAGTGGGACAGGTACTATTATTATCCCCATTTTACAGATGAGGAAACTGAGGTACAGAGATGTGAAATTCAGGAGCAGGGACTCAAACTCCCATGGATAACGCTCTTAATCACTGCCTCCTAAGAATATACATCTGGGTACCCATGCTACGTGCAGCAAGAAAATCGTTACCATGTGTTTCAGCTGAGCACTGTTTTCTTCAAACAAAATCTTCCTCTGACACCCAACCTGTTGCACAGAAAATGAGGGAGCTGAACATGACAGACAGAGAGAACACAACTCCCAGGCTACCCACCACCCCTAAGCACCAATCTTCCATGCTAAGGAACCCCTAGGGCTACAAAGAGGAGAGTTTGAAAAGCAATGTCCCAAGGTATCTTTAATTTACTGCTCTGCTGGTTGTTGGCAAGATGACCTTCATAGCCAAATGTCATTATGAGCTTGCAGAACCACCTCCGGACCGTAGTTTTTGTGTCCAAATGTCCAAGTAGCATCTTAACTACTGAAGAGCCCCATGTCATTTCCAGATGGCCAAAGTTTATTCCATGAAAAGCCCAACAGGTTTCAATGCTTTTGCTTTTCTTACACAGAGTGTGCAAAGAATACTTTAACCCTTTAGTAACTCAGGGCACGCCTCTTGAATGTCAATGGCCAGACCGTGCAGGAATGTCCGGTGCCACCTAAAGCTGTTTCCCATACTCTAAACAAGCCCACACTTGAGCACTCATTTGTGTGTTTTATAATTTTTTTGTTCTTACCATTGTCAGAGGGCCAGGTGTCATTTCTGTTGTCAGTATTCTTACCTCTAACAGCTTCTTCCCCACCTCTTCTGACCTGTTCTTTCTAAACAGCTATGGATTTCTTAAAAATCAAACTTGTTAAAATTGTGCCTAAAGTGAAGAACAAGTAGGAACAGAGCAGCATTCATCTTAGTAAAAGGAATGTCCTCTAGAACAAGGATTTTGTGACTTCTCCACTGAGTTCTTAGGAGGTCTCTTCCAAGCATCTTTGTTCATTTAATATGTACTAAGGACTTGTTATGTACCAAAAAGCTGGGCTCGATGCAGGAATCAAAAAGATGGATGAAGTGTAGTTTCTGCCTTCAAGGAATTGCCTTTGGAAAGAGAGACAAGTAAATAGAAATAATGATACCACCATGGTATAAGCCCTATAACAATGGCATCTACAAAGCACAAAAAAAGCATTTAACTCTGCCTTGGGGAGTGGCAGTAGTCAGGGAAGGCTTCCTGGAGGAGGTGGTATGTGGTTAGGGAAGATTTCCCTAAGAAGTTGGCATGTGAGCCAGTTCCTGAATCATCTATTAATAGGTGGTCTGCCTGCCCCACTGCTACCAAAGACAAAGGCTTGGGAAAGGACAAGCTGGCCAAATACAAAAACAAGGAAACATGAGAGAGCTCAATGAATGTGAAAACTCCACACAGTTCAGTAAGGCTGAAGTATGTGTGTGTGTTCATGGGCAGGGATGGAGAGGGCAGCTGAATCTGACAAGAAGGCTAAGTGAGCAAATTGCTCCTATATTTTGAAATGCTTGAAGGAAAGATAATGCAAATTTTCCAGGGCAGGTTAATAATTAACTGTATCACACCCATATGTATTTAATGAGCCAAATCAACTTGCTGCAGGGGAAGAAAGAAATAACTAACAATGAGCAAGTCCCATTGCCAGACACACTGCTGTAAGTACTGTACATGTATCATCTAATTATCCCAACAACCTGGGAACTAATATGACATTTATAAATGAGGAAATTGGGGCTGCATAAATCAAAAAAATGGATAAAGCATAGTTTTTGCTGGCTGTTAAAATTGTGTTGACAAAGAGATGCTGTCTCTCACTGTTCCCTGACTCCTGTCACTGGAACCCCCTGGGTTGCCCCACGAGCAAAGGTTGCTATTTCAGCAGAAAGTCTTCCAGAATCTCCAGGGTAAATTCCGATTGCTCAGTGCTTGTGCAAATACTATTTGTTAGATATTTGGAATATCGCCCCTGCCTACAAAAAATTCTATCGTTCATTTTGACTAAGTTATATGAAATTAGTGCTATAGTTACTACACGTATAATCTTTGCATCAACCCAGTGCAAATATCTACTGAGAATCCACAAGGGCCAAGCCCTGTCCCAAGCAACAGGGAATGAAATCTGACATGGGTCTGTGCAGGGTTCCTGGAGTGTCCAGCCTAGTGGGAAAAGTTCTATACTCGAATGCACCATCATCAAAGAAGGAGACCTACTTGAGGTGTGCTATATTAGCTAGTGGTTCTCAGCTAGGGATCGTGCAGCCCCTCTACAGGGCTTCTAGAAGAGGGGGAGGCATTTTCAGTTGTCATAACTGCAGGGTGCTACTAGCTTTTAGTGGAAATGCAACAGTCAGTCTCACAAAGAGAAAAATTGTCCTTCCCTAAATGCTAACAGCACCCAGATTTAATGGAAAGAATTTAAGGAGAAAAAGTTCTGTTTATAGAATCCTACTTGACCAAGTTTTGCATATAAGCAATGCTCCTCCACCTAGATAAGAGTCAGGCAAAGGCTTCTACCGTTTGAACAAAATAGCTGCAATACCAAAAGAAAAAAAAAAATGTGTTTACTGAACACGCTACTACTGCCAGCCAAAGAATGTGAATTATGAATACTGAAATTCAGCCCAGCACATAAAGAGTTAAGTCCCTTGCTTGTTCTTGTTTTTAAAAAATGTACAATGTACCTTCTAATCCTGTGGTTTCATTCCTTACCAGCCAGAAAGTATTGTCTGAATCCAAACGCTTCTCTCTTAAGCTTCCTTTATGGCCACTCTGTTTGAGAAATAGCAGAAAGAGGAGTATTATTTTCACCTTTTGCATTCCCCTAACGTGAAGCAAAGGATCTCTTGGCCCTGATCACAGGGCTGGGAGCTGGCAAAGTAAATTCTAGTGAAGAAATAAACAGCCGAGAATACTAATCCATCATTCAGTCAAAACTACAAAAAATTTTCCCACCACTAATCCGAATTCTCACAACTGTGGCAGCTATAGTAGCTTATATACAGTAGACAGGTAATAAATATCTGTTGAGTAAATGAATAAAATGATGGAACAATGTATATTGGTTCAAGGCGAGGTCCAGACACTGCCTCAAGTCACCAAGAAGTCAATTCCATGTGAGGCTTAGAGGCTGGAACCTCAAACTCTGCCCTCTCTCTCACTAAACATTCAATGGATTTTTATTGATTTGTAATAGCAACCACAGCTGATAACTAAGTTTTTCTTATGTGCTAAGTATTGGACTAAATGCTATATCATTTCATTTAATCTTCACAACAACGCTAAGCAGTAGGGTTTATCATTATCCCCATGGTCCAGATAAGGAAATTTGGGTGATGAGAAGTTAACCCATGTGCCCAAGATCTTACAGCTAGAAAGTGATGGAACAGGTTACCAGTCCTGATCTCTTGTCTCCAGAATTTCACCACTCTGCCCTCTGGGGAGGGCAAAAGGTGAATTAATGACTTCCAATTAGCCGAAGCCCATAGGATCACCACCAAACACTGAAGGAACACCGTGCCAGACAGTGTGCCAACAGCTCATTAACTGAAGGATGTGCAAAGAGTTCCGGAAACTCCAAAGCTGTAAGAACTGAACAGGCCTGGGTGAGGGAGCGAGGTTAGTGATGGGTTCTCAGAGAAGGTGGCATTTGACAGCCCTGGGAGGAGAATGGGATTTGGAGAGAGAGGAGAGGCATGTAGGAAAGAACATTCCAGAGAGAGGGGACAGCATGTTGAAAAGCACGGCCTCCAATATCATCACTTCCTGGTAAAAGGAAGGAGTGGTAGGAATCATCTCACCGGAAGAATTTCATTCTCCTGCCTCCTCATTCCTGTTCTTAAGACCCAGAGGCCAGGTCTCAACATACTATTAATAAAAGTAACCTGCACGAGCCCGGAGCCAAATCCCTGGAGGAATTCTTAAGAAGGCATTTCTAGGATGACAGAAAAGAGGCTGGGACTGGCCACCATGATGAGAGGAGTTTTGCTCATGCCCGGAACCCAAGGGGCAAGGGTGGGTGTGCACAGGTGCTCTGCCCCTTTGAATTTAGGGGATTATACAATAGAAGCGTATATGTCTCTCTAGAGGCTCAGCTTTCATGGGATCCTTTAATCACTCCAAACTGGCACTGAGTTCCAATTGATTTATTCATGCATATTCTAGAGTTTCTCACACAACTCCCTGAATTCCCCGGGGAAACCCAGGGCTCTGTTTCAGCTGAGTCACTCAAGAGCTCCAAGGAATTCCCCTGGGTTGAGCCAGTCCTGTCCTTAGCAAGGGATGCCGGGAGCAGGTGTGGGATGTTTATCCCCGAGCCAGGTCAGCCCGGGAAACTGCAGGGGTCACAGAGGGAAGAGGGCGGAAATGCCTGATGAGGGTGTCTAGATCATCAAAGGGCTGGCATTTGGGATGTGCTCATTAATAGTAATTGGTAGACTAAGCTCCTTAAGGATATTCTTAGGGAGGTAGGATTAGCCATATCCTTGTTTCTTTACAGCACTGAACAGTTTCAAAGACTAGGTTTGTAGACTCTGCTACTAAGAATATTGTCCATTATATTGGTCATGACTCTTCTGATGCAGGTGACAGAGACTCAACTCAAACTAGCTTAAAAAAAGAAAAAAAAAAGGAGAGGGAGTTATTGACTCACTCAACTGAAAACTCTAAGGGGAGTTCAGGCATGGCTGAGTCAAGGGTCACAAAAAATCAACAGGATTTGGTCTCTGTCAGCTCTGCTTTCGTATGTGTGGGTCTCACTCCTGAGCACTCTCCTACCACATCATGCACCCCCAGTGGCTCCGGGCTCTCACCTTCCCAGCTGCAAATCCAGGAGAAAGAGAAATTCTTTTCAGTAGCTCCAAGAATGATCCCAAGATTAAATCTCTTCACAGCCTGACGGCTGAATTCCAAAAGCAAATATCTCAAAAAGCTACATAGTGTCACTTCCACTGTGTCATGGTCCCACCCAGACTCACATGGAGGAAAGACAGACCCCTAGCTCTCCATGGCAGGCATATCAAGGTTACACTATAAGAAAAGCATGTAGGAAGGGGACATATTGTCGCAGCCATCTTTGGAAAATACAATCTGCAGGTGACTGGCATGCGCATTTTGAGAAGCCCTGCGTTACAATTTCAGGCCCACTGTTTATTTGATGTCTTGCTTTCCAAACTTCGTAACATGTACAACAACCAAAGAAACATAGCGTACATCATTTATATTGTAAATGCTACCTCTGTGTACACATAGGAAGTAGGAAAACAGGATATTTTCTAAGTAATGTCCTGTTTTCGCTCATCTGCTACTCAGTAATTATTTGTGGAATATCAATTATATGGACAAGGCACAGTTCCAGATGCTAGGATAGAGTGATTAACAAGACAACATGGCCTCTGGCTTTATGATGCTTCAGTCCCACAGGAAAGACAGTTTTTCTTGAGTAATCGCAGCTGTAATGAGTGTAATGACAAAAAAAGTAAAGGGACTATGGAACCTAAAACAGGGAGCACTTACCTTGTCTAGGGGTTCAGGGAGGGCCTGAAGGATGAGTGGGAATTAGCTGGTCACCTGTCACCTTCTCATTAAAATTCCCAACACCAACCCCCACCCACCCACACACCCCATCCTCCTTCCCCACCTTGTTTTTCTCTATAGCTCCTTTCTTCATCTGACATAGCACGTATTTTATGCACTAATTTTTGTTTATTATCTGTCTACCCCTACTAGGATGTAAGCTCCACAAGGGTGGAAATTTGTGTTTCTTTTGTTCACTGTGGTATCCTCTGCTCCTGTGCAAGTGCTTGACCCATAATGAGAACTCAATAAATATTTGTTGGATGGATGCAGAATGTTCCAGGCAGGGGGCTGAGCAAGTGCACAGGACTTGAAGAGAGAAACAGTGTGGAGAATTCCAGGAACTAAAAGAAGTCCAGCTAAGCTGGAATGTTGAGGGAGAAGGAAAATGGAGTCCACTACAAATAACCCAACCATTTTTCACCAACTATGTACTGAATGCCTACTATATGCTGGGCATTGTTCCAGGCATAAGTAACATATCTATTTTGAGTGCTCAATAAAAGGGCAGAATTCATCAATAGTCTTCAATCAGTAACTAGATTTTATGTGATCGTGTAATCAAAACCAATTCATAGAGGCATTGCCGTAGTTATTTCCATGAGCTTACAAATGCTTAATATGTGCCTGCTATGGACTGAATTGTGTTCCCCAATAATTCACATGTTAAAGCCCTAACCCTCAGTGTCATGGTATTTGGGGATGGGACTTGAGGTAACTAGGTTTAGATGAGGTCATGAGGGTGGGGCCTTCATGATGGGATTAGCACCCTTGTGAGCAGAGACCAGAAAAACAATCTCTCTCTCTCTCTCTCTCTCTCTCTCTCTCTCTCTCTCTCTCTCTCTCTCTCTCTCTCTCTCTCTCTCTCTCTCTCCCTCCCTCCCT
>RJWJ010005046.1:0-30704 GCA_004363605.1 Indri indri | reverse complement strand
ATGAAGTCAGGGAAAACGTCCCCAAGAATCACCAGGTTCATTGTCCTTACTGTTCCTTGTCCCAGAGGAAGAGAGATCCTCCCTTTCTCAGGATCCATGTCTGTCCCTAGCGAGAACTCTGACTCACCCTGTGTGGGGCACATGCCTCCTCCTGGACCCATCATGAGTCCAGGAGGCTGGAGAACCCTAATTGGCCAGCCTAGGGAAGGGCAGGGAAGGGATTAGAGCAGGGAGAAGTGACTTTTATAAAAGAAAAATGAGTGGCTGCTCCGAAAAGAAAAGGAATGCTTGCCAGGCAAAAGTAACAGAGATTCCATGTATCACTTAATGGCTACTTGCCCCTGGGCCTATGTCCTCTTGGACAACAAGATGTCATGCAAATGATGGTTCCATGAATGCTGGTCCCCAAACCCTGTCCACCCTTCATGCCTTCATCCAAATGCTACCACTTCTGTGAGGTCCCGCCTGACTCCTCCAGGTTAAAATTGGTCATCCTGCCCACCTTTGTCAAGTACATACTGCGGCCAACAACAGTGCTAAGCACTTTGCTTACATCATCTCTCCATATCCTCACATTTCCATGATGTAAGTACGGCTACTGCTCCCTGTGTTATCCTGCTAGCGCTGCCATCACAAACAACCATGAAGTGGGTGCCTTAAACAACAGTTTATGCTCTCACAGTTCCAGAGGCTAGAAGTCCAAAATCAAGGTGTCAGCCTGGTTGGTTCCTCCTGAGGGCTGTGAGGGAGCATCTGTTCCAGGCCTCCCCACTGGCTCCAAGCAGCCCCAGGCATGTCTTGGCCTATGGATGGCATCTTCTCCCTGTGTCTTCCCACCATCTTCCATCTCTGGATCCAAATTCTCCCTTGTTATAAGAACACCACTCATACTTAGAACCTATCTTAATGACTTCATCTTAACTTGATCATCTGCAAAGACTGTTTCCAAATAAGGTCACATTCACAGGGACTGGGGGATGGAACTTCAACATCTTTTGTGGAGGACAAAATTCAACCCTTTTTTTTCACAAGAGGAAACTAAGTCTTAAAGAATTTAATCTTCCAGGGTCACACATCCAGGAAGCAGCCTGCATGCTAAGGCTTGGGGGTCTTCACTCTGCCTCTATTCTTGTCCTTCTCCAGAAATGTCATCTCCCTTCAGGACACTCAACAGGACACTGTTCACAAGATTCTTGTATAATTTTACATCACCCTTCCAGACCATAAGCTCCTTAAAAGCAGGGGTTGAACATATTATTTCTGTTCCCAGCCCATCCAGCAAGGCTTCCTCCGTAGCTCTCAGATGACTGGAGGTGAACACCAAGGTCAGAGAAAAAGCTGATCAGTGTTCTTCATAGATCATTTCTTGAATGAACCAGAGAAGGCTTATCTTGGAGAGTTCATTTTCTTCTGGATTATTTATTCATTCTTTCAACAAATATTTAATGAGTCCCTTCTATGAGTTGACCACAGTGCTAGGCATTGAGGAAAGAGAAATCAGGCAGAACCCATACCCTCGTAGAGCTTCCAACCTGGTGGACAAGACAGATGAGCCAATCAGCTGTTGTGACACAGGATCTCAGGGAGCACTCATTTCTCAGGTAAAGCCTGTTCTGGTGTCAGGAGTCCTCAGGAAAATAATGAGGCAGGCAATGTGGGACTTGCACAATTTCTAAGAAGTTGGAGAAGAGATGCTGTAAGCCAGAGACTATATTAAAACATCAAACTGTAATATAAGAGAGGGCCAGAAAATAATCTCCTCACTCCTGGGGTGGCAGAGAGCCAGGCTAAAAAGAGGATGCTTGAGGAACTCTACCTTGGGGCTTGGTCAATGTCAGGGAGCCACAGGAAAACCTCCCGCAGCTGTCCCACCAGGCAGGCCTGGGTTCAGACACAGGCTCTGCTACTCATTCACTGTGTGCAGTGAGGTGAATCTCTTGACCTTTACCTCTTAGTTTCTTTGTCAATTTATGGGATAGTAATAACAAATTGGCCCAGTTGTTATTTGGATTAAGTGAAACAAATACACAAAGCACATCCTGTAGTAGTGGAGCCTCTATAAATGTGATTAAAGCAGATTCTGGACACATCAGACCTGCGTCTGAATTCCAGCTTTGCTCAGTGCCACCTTAGGAAGCTACTAGACCTCACTAAACCTTAGTTCCCTCCTCATAAAATAGGGAAAATAGTCATCTTCCTCATAGAGTCGTTGTGAGACTCATGAGACAAACATATAAAGCATTTAGCTCAGTCCCAGACACATGAATCTGAGTAGTCGTTCTATTATTCCTGTCTCCATGGCCCCTCTGGCACTTCCTGTTACCCCTGTTCTTTTCTCCCCTTCTTGTCTAGAATTCCTACATGAGCTTTTTATTGTAGTAAAATATACATAACATAAAATTTACCATTTTATCAATTTTTCGGTGTACAGTTCAGTGGCATTCAGTATATACACGATGCTGTGCAACCATCCACACCATCCCTCTCTAGAACTTTTTCATCTTCCCAAACCGAAACTCTGTACCCATTAAATAGCACCTCCTGACCCCGCTCTGCTGCCCGCCCCAGCAACCGCCATTCTATTCTGTTTTTACAAACCTGATTGTCCTAGGTACCTCGTATAAGTGCAATCACACAGTACTTGTTCTTTTGTGACAGGCTTTCGTCACTTAGCATAATGTCCTCCAAGTTCCTCCATGTTGTAGCATGGACCAGAATTACATTCTCTGAGCTTTTCAAGTTCAAGTCCATTTGTTATTCCCTCCTCCAATTTAGATCACCCTGCCCCCACCAGACGAAAATACAGAGACACAACAGCACCCAAGACTGTGACTACGTACAAAAGAAACATAAACTGTCTTTCTCATGATTACAAAAGTAACGCATATTCTTTTTTATGGAACACTTGGTAATAGCTCCAAATTCCTCTGAAGGCCACATAGTGGCCCATGGTCCCTTCAAGGACGGATGTGTTGTGTGCAGGAAACAGCTTTGTTAGATTACCCTCCCACAGGGCGGGGCAGGGCTGAAGCAACAGGCAGCGTCTAACCGGTGTTCACTCCAAGCATCACCCTAGCACAGCTACAAACCTGCATTCGCTGTGGTCGCCTCTCTCTCTCTAGCTCCAAAGTTGAAAACACCCTACTGCTCTTCTCAGTCGGGACATAAATATTTCCTTACTCCTAATTCATTTTAAAACACATACTGTTGTGGGTTTCAAAGCCACCCTTCCGTGCTAATAAGCTTGGCCCGGCCCGCCCCCGCCCATCCCTGGCTCCCTGGCTGGGCCTGGGGAGGCTCGCTCTGAACTCCGCACTGCCGAGAGGTGCCCCGCCCGCCCCGCCCCTGGAGCTGCCGCGGAAAACTGGAAACGACTAAATATCTAGCACAAGGAAACTAGTTAAGTAAACTACAGCACATGCATAAGAATCAGATGGAAGCCATTACAATCACTGTAAAGAACCAAAGGCATGGAAAGGTGTCGGGAATAATCCCATTGCGCGTGCGCGCGCATGCGCGAACCTCTACTACGCGAGGTGGAATTATGTGACTTTTCTTTTCTCCCTTATCATTGTCTATGTTTTTTTGTGTTAGATTCCTAGGGCTGCCATAACAAATTATTATAAATTTGGTGGCTTATAGCCATAGAAATGTATTCTCTCACAATTCTGGAGGCGGGCGGGAAGTCTGAGAACAAGACGTCAGCCTGGCCATGCTCCCTCCAAAGACTCTAGGGGAGATTCCATCCCTCGCCTCTTCTGGTTTCTGGGGGCCGCCGGCTTTCCTCAGCTTGAGCCCACATCGCTGCGATCTCTGCAACTTCTGCCGCCACATCACACAGCTTCTCCTCGCCTTCTCCTCCGTGCGTCCGCCCTGCTCTATAAGGACGTGTATGGCTGCAGTTAGGGCCCACCCAGATAATCCAGGACGAATCCTTCCTCTCAAGAGCCTTGATTTAAACACGCCTTACTCAATCTTGACCATATAACAGTCACAGGTTCCAGGGAATTAGGACATGGACATATCTTTTTGGGACCACCTTTCAGCCTACTATACTTTATAATCAGCAAAAATAAGTCTCATGCTTTCCTTTCAGGTACTCACTACTTGGTGCATTATTTTAGCCCTGTCGCCCACTGCCTGGTTCGTGATAGACACAAAGCAAGTATTTGTTGGAGGAATGAATAAACTGCACAGAGTAGGTACTGTGCTCAGGGTGAGAAATTATAGGTGACTTCTTTCCTGTTGATTTTTTTCTTTGTTATTTTTTATTACTACTGTTTTCAGATGTCATTAAAAGATATTTCCTTCTTCTTTTTTTTAACCCTTACATAAATATTGTCCCTCTAAAGCTAGGAAGCTAAAACCTTCCTGTAGTCCAATATTATAGCACAGAAGGAGGTTCGAGTTTCTTGGCTTGGTCTCCATCCTAAGAGGCTGAATGAATGAAGAACTCTCACTTTCAGTGCCCTCCTGCCCTGGTTTCATTCCTGCAGCCACCCCAAAGCAACGTGAAGCCAGACACTGGCATTTCAAGAAAGACTCTCTCTTGTCGCTTTGCCCTTTTCCCTTCTGGCACCAGAAACATTGATGGGAACCACACCCAGAGGCTGGGCACCTGAGAGCGGGCTGTATTACCTACTCTTCCACTTGAGACCCTCTTTCACCCTACAGGCCACTTACTACCACTTGAGCAAATAACACCCAACCTCTGTAGGGTCTAGTTTAGGAATGGCAAATAGATGTGCCTGTGCTCTGCCTGCCACACACACACACACATACATACACATTGATAACTGATTGTGACACTATACACACAGCATCAAGAGGCTTCTAAACACCATGGCCATCAGTCCAATTTGGCAAGTGAGATAAAAGCCATTTGCCATTCCTCATCCAGCCTATGGTGAAGAATATATTTTCATCATCGGCAAACAGAAATGGACCGAGCTCCTCATGTTCACACAGGTCTACAATCTAGATACAGATTCAGAAAGGTACAAAGAAGAGAGATAAGGGACCCAGTAGCCTTTGCTAAGGGCTGAAAACATGATGCACTCACTGTGTCGGAGGAGTTTAGATGCCGGTGGAGATCCAAGAGGGCTCCAAGAAAGCTGCTGGAGGAAGTTAGACAAAAAGGGACAATGGGGGGTAAAATAAGACTTAGGTAAGTCGAGGAAAATGGAGATAAAAATCCAGATTTCAAGGAATGGGTGGGATGTCTTCAAGGAACAGAGAGCAAAGCAACCGACTTAACACCAAGGTCATTTGGGTCCTACTCAGATGTCATCTCCTCAGGGAGGCCTTCCCTGACCAGTCTAGCTAAAACAGAGTCTTTGTTTTCTTCCTGGTCATCTAGACTGTGAGCTCTACTACGACAGGGACTTTGCTTTGTTCCTACAGTGCTCCCAGCACCTGGGACAGGGGTAAAAACATTTACTGACGAATGAGCGGACCAAGGTCTCCTGCAGGGGCACTCGCAGGAGCTCAGCATGGAGACACTTGTAGGCTCAACAGTTACCACCTTTGAATATCAAACTAAGGCCTTTGGTTAACAGGAACGCCATGTTCAAGTGCAGTTTTGGAACTTTGCTAAATTCTGGGTTAAACAGAATTTAGCAAGTTTCTTTTCTGTAAGTCTTTCTCACACCTTTACCATATCGTGGCTGATATCCAAGTGTTCCCAAGTATTAATCCACAGCACTCTTTTCATTCTTTTTCCTTCTGTGTTTCTTTCTTTCTTTTCTTCTTTACTACATCATTCTGGATTTAGTGCTTCCCTGAAGACACTTTGGGAAGTGGAGCTGCAGAAAATGAGAAGTTTCAAAGATGCTGAAGCAGGAGTGTGAATACACAATGATACTTTAGGAGGATTAATCTGGTAGGGTGGATGAGCAGAGATGGAAGACTTGAAACAGGGAGGCAGTTTAAGGAATGCAACAGGAGTCATTCCCTCGATTATGATGCCGCAAACACGATGCACCAGGTACTGTGCCAGGCAATGGGGATTGAGCGATAAACAAAACAACATCCATCCCACATGGATAGGGCAACTGTATGTTCTGATTTTCCCAGGACACTCCAAATTTTTGTCTGTTGGCTCCACTTAACTATTAAATAGTACCGTATTTATTCTCAAAATTGTCTTGGTTTGAATAATAAATGGTCACCCAATTTGTGGAGCTTACCTTCTATGGAAGAGACCATGAGGCTGGCCCACATGGTGCCTTCATGTAAATTAGAAAAAGGGTCCCCCTCTGGGTGGACACAGCCCACAGGTGCACAGTTGGACAAGTAGATATTCCCTTTGTGCAAATCGAATAAAGGCATTTCTAGGGGATGACGCCAGCCCTTTCAGGACACTCAGCTTGGAGGGCAGAGCTCAGGCCTGATGTCTGGCTCTATTCCCTTCTTGTGAGCAGGGATTTACGATCCAGGTGTGGGTTCAGGAATGAAACAAGAAGACACAAGGCAATGCCTGGCCCAGCCCTCTCGTGCAGTGAACAGCCTGTGTAACAATTAGCTGATGTCCTGAAGGTGATCGTAAGCAATTAAATGTATAAGTAAATACAATGTCGAGCAGTGGAAAGAAAACCAAAGTGAAGTCGGGGGACTGGGAGGAGAGGGGATGGCCATACTGCACAATTCCAAAAGGCAACATTGGCAGTGTGGTGCATGGAAGTGGCACCCCCAGGGGCTGAGCCCCATGGCCGCCCTGACAGGAGGAGCTGTTTTAGACAGGGTGGTCAGAAAAGGCCTCTCTGTGGAGGTGGCAGGTAATTTGACACCGACTATAAGACAAGAGGGATAAATACAAGAGAAACATCACAGGGGGTGCGGGGGAGCCCACGTGCCATGGTGGCTGGCTTCGTGCACGGGCTTTGGGATCGAATGTCCAAGAGGACCTCAAGCTTCCCTAAGAAACAGGGAAACGAAGGTGCTGCCCAACATACCAAACCTGCCACACGTGGGTGGTGCAGGGAACAGGCTGGCGGGAGAAAGAGGCACAGTCCCTTCTCTGGGGAGTTGACCATCTCGGTCAGGATTTCCCAACAGGTGTCTGGTGGAACACTAGCCGGGTAGTATGCTAATGGTGTTACCAGGCAAAGTTGCCTCAGTAAGTTTGGGAAATGCGAGGTTAAGCAAATTAAACAGGCTCCTTTACTGGAAGATTTCTTGGAGCTTTTAATAAGTTAACATGTGTTGTGAATCCCAAGCAAGGAATATAGACAGCAGCCTCTTTTAACTGAGCTGCCCACGGAAATTTTTCTTTATGAGGTATCTCAGGAGGCTCGTGTTCCAGAGGGTAACTGTGCTCTCGACAAATGCCAACTGAGCCGGAAGAGAAAGCAGAGTGGAAAAAGGGCTATGGGGCAGGCAGGGCCAGCACAGATAAGGGAGCCCCCTCGGAGCCTTCTGCAGAGCCCAGGAGGGCAGGGACTTCCACAGCTACTGGTGCCCACAGCTGCAGGGGCGAGACCTGCCTGCGGCTGTCCCCACAGGTGTGGCTTCACTCAAGCTCCGGTGGTGGCCTCTGAGTCAGCCCCCCCTTAGGGCCAAGTTTAGCCTCTGGCTGGCTGGCTAAAGTGGTTGTCTGTACTTATTGGGCCTCCATTTACCCTTCTATAAAATGGGGATAAGAACATTGCCCTCCCTCTCCTGTGTGGCACGAGGCTCTCATAATTACTACTTGGCAGGGTGCTGAGGTGCTGACAAGCTCTGTCTGACACATTTCTCCTTGGCTCCTCCAGACGCCATACCTCCCCTCCACGGGAGACCACGGACCCGTCGGCAGGCAGCTCGCCGAGACCTCAGCCGCTCAGCCAGAGGGCAGGAGTCTCTCTCTGGCTTTCTGGCTCTCTCTGTCATAGCTCCTGTCGAAACGAGAGACTCTCCTAACCCTCCGCTGGCCCCGGGGCATTGTGGAGGAGGAAGAGCCACCTGCCAGCTGCCACTCCAGGACCCTGCTGCACCTGGGAGTCTGCTCAGGGCCAGGACACCCAGAGGAGGCATCACCTGCCTGGAAGCAGCCATGCGGGGTCCTCACTGAGGAGGAGGGGCCCGTCCAGCTGGGGCCCTCGCAGGGCTGGGCAATGACGACGTCGGAGGATCCGAGTCCAGCCCAGCCTGGTGGGACGAATGAGCTGAGGTGAGTGTTGAGTGCGTCTGAGCATGCAGGGAGAAGAAAGGGCCCCTGAGGGGAGAGGAAACCTTGGTGTCCCCTTGTCCTGATCCTTGTACCAGGGAGGAGAAGGAAGTGGCTCCCCCAGCAAGTGCCAAGGAAATTTTGATGCTCGTACATGTCACGGGCCAACCCCTGTCACCAGTGCTGAGGGGTAGGTCAGCCCTCCTTAATAAGCATGATGGCCTTTTATAGTGACTTTTTCCTGTCCAGCCTGCCTGTGAGATGCATTTTTATGCAATTTCATTTGGATAGAGGATGTTGAGGAGTCGGTGAAGTTGCTCATGGCACACTGGGGCCATGGAGTCCCTTGGAGACAGTTCTGCAAGGGGCTAAAGTAGTGCCCAGCCCTGAGTGGAGGGATGGAAAAGGAGTAGCTGTTGGGTCTCCTTGTACGACTTTGAGATGTCAGTATGCCCACCTGCAGAATGGGATCATAACTTTGAGCTCTTTCAGTTGGCTGGAATCCCAACTCATCCCTGTGTCCTGGGCGCTTTACTGTGATCCAGTTGTTAAGACTGATGCATTTCTTGCTGATTTGTACGGACATGCTTCTGCTCAGCCCAAAAGCATCCCCTTAGATAGCGGGCTTTTGTTTGTATCCTTTGCTAAATTCAGTTGCTGTAAAATGCACAAGCTAAAGCAGAGATGCATAAGCATGCTGATCCAATCTCTCTTTAGTATTGATTTGCCAGCTTAAAATCAAAATTTCTTGATTCCTGGAAAATGAGGGGCTGGGAGAGGGATTAGATTAGGGGATGATGCCAGAGGCCTGTCTAGCTCCAGCCCCTGCCTTCTTTAAAAGCAGTCGCCATCTTAGCCCTAGCGTGTTACTGAGTGACTTGTCAATGTCAGAGGAGACATGCAAAGAATCTTCGGCATGTCGTTAACCTCGTCGCAACATGTAATTAGCCTGAAAGGCCTCCTCACTACCTCCATTCAGCGTTACATCATAAAGAATCAGGTATTTTACTATTTGCAGCACACCATGAAGACTTTAAAGAGTTAATTATGGCTCACTGGAGCCCATCCCCAAGAGCCCAAGACCCAGGAATTAAACTGTCTATTTCCAAGTGTCAATCCTCAAGACAGCACTCAGGGCAACTTCCTCCATGGAACCTGAGATTGACACTGGTTTGAAAGTAGACTCACCAGGATGTGAAAAAGTGGGTTGGAGGAGGTCATCTGATTTGGACCTTCCTCCTGTATCTGGCCATGTGTTTTCAGAGATCTCATCATCTATACAGCCTTGGAGAGAAAAGGAAAACAAAGGGAACTGGAATTCCACTTACCATCTTGGTTCCATGGGGTGCAGCCACCTAAAGCCATTTGTATTCTCTGAGCTGGAGACCAGCAGTGTGGTCAGAGTTCAAAGGGAGTTCAGCCCTAATCTGGAGGTTACAATCTGAGCCGATCTAACCATGCGGGCTCTGAGGACATTATTATCAGTCAAGTGTAATTATAGATAAAATAGTTTTATTAATCAGCTTCCTAAGGGGACTGTGTTTATCTGATGGCCGTGTGTATGATGTGGGGAGAAATCTGTGCTGGGTGTGCTTGGTCTGTGTGGTGGGTGGGGAGGACAGGGTGTCTAGGGGAGAGTGTGGTGGATTTAGGAGGGGGTGTGACTGGGTGTTGTGTCCAGGTGCTGGGTGGGCTCTGTGCATAAGGAACAGGAGTGTGTGTAGCAGTGCTGGTGGTGTGTGTGTGTGTGTGTGTGCGTGTGTGTGTTTGCCCAGTTTTATCCAGCTGGACTGGAAATTGTGCCTGTTTCTCCACTACACCTTGGATTTGTCATCACTCTTTTCAAAAAAAAAAAGCTTTTCTATATCTGTACAGAACTTAGCTGGACTCTATAGAGCTACCCATTGCAAATTCCACCTGTGGATGCTCTCTCTGGCCACTAACTGTCAGTCACATTTTCAAATCTTATCTCCAGACCTGTGTTGGCTTGTCTTGAGTGCCCGTCACTTTAGACTAGTTTATCAATTGCAAAGGATCCTGAATGGGTAGGGCTCCTCCTGAATATTGCTTGGCCTGACACGAAGTCAACTTCACTCACCTCTCGGTAGGAGAAATGAACATTGTGGGGCCCAGATATTAAGTGTGTCCTCCGTAAAGTCTGCAGGTCTGACTTAAACTTGATTAGGCATCAGTGGGTAGATGGGTACCAGGCAACACGCCCAGGCCAGGTTACCCCTAAGGTGAGGCTGAAGACTGAGCAACTGCCCAGAGACTGTGGAACAGGCACAGAGCCGGCCTGGGGGCCTCTGCCCTTCCCCTGCAGCGGACCCGCAGCATTAGGTGCCTGGACCGCACTCTCGACACATGGCCTTTTACTGCTGGATATTGAGCAACGTGCCACTCACTTTGGCTGGAACACTTGACCCAAATTATTTCCCCCTTACAGGGCCTTCTTCAAAATCTGCCCTCCACCTCTAACTTGACCCAAAGTGACAGCTACAACCTGGGGTAGACACACCCAAAAGCCAGAAAAGCCAAGTGGCTATTTCCTGTCTATAGAGAGAGGCAGGGGCCTCCACTCTCCCATGGGCGCTGCAGAAAGGTGACTGACCAAAGCTCATAGGGCTTCCGTAGAGAGACATTAAGTGTGCCAGCTGGGATCTTCACAGCCACATGGCAGACCTGTCGGCCACTCTGCAGAGTGATCTGTTAGGATTCCTGCAGCTTCTTTGCTCCAAGAAGGGCAAGTTGGAGCCCAGAAAAAAAAAGTTTAAGTGAGGAAATGAACTTATAAAACTACTGCTCCATTTAAGATAATTACAGACCATTGCCAAATATAGTGGCCTTTTCCTAACTCCCAGCATTCATAAACTTTTGATGGATGTCAGATAAAAAACTGTAAATGAACAAGTGGATGAGCATCTACTATGTGCCAGATACATACACCTGTATTATTGCAATTGATGTAGTGAGTAGTTAATATTAGTCTCATTTTGCTGATTAGAAAATGGAGACTTATTCTCCTTAGTATTATTGTTATTATTTATTGAGTATTTAATATGTGCCAGGCACTGGGCTAAGTACTTCTTACATTACATTATCTCATTTAGTCATCACCAGAACTCTATGAAGTAACCACTTATTTGCAGATAAGGAAACCGAGGCTCAGGGCTTGGCTACCAAGTAGTAGAGCTGGGATGCAAACCCACGTCTATCAGACTCAAAGTCCAATGCTCTTTCTATTACTGGTTTTTTTTGAACTGCCTTTTCGTGTGGCTTTTGTTTTTTGCAATGCCATGGATGTCTGTTAAATTATTGCATCACTTAATTTGATATTGCTAAATATTGAAAATGTTTAACCAAGTGGATATCACTGGTTCCTTGCAACCAAAGGGATGATTGTCCACTCAAAATGAAACCGAATGCTGCCCATCTGCCTTCGCACATCGAGAAGGAATGAAAACATAGTTTTTTGAAAAGGGGTGTGAGTGAGAGTGATGTTCGGGAAGTTAAAAGTGCCTGTCTTCACTTTAACTCCAACGGCTCAGTGATAACCTCCAAAAATGCCAACCCTAACACTCCCCTTGGAGACAGGCAAGTTCCTAAGAGGAGCCTACATAGGTTTACAAGTTCAACGCACAAATGAGCCCACACTGATGTGAACCTCTTGGTGAGGCTGGGCAGTGTCCCAATTTTGAGGCTTCTCGCCTCCAGATTTATTGGTCCCAAGAATCAGTGGATTTCTGTTGGGATATGAAGACAGATTCTTTAATAAAGCAATAAATCAGAAAACTTCATAATAGTTTTGTAAGGAGCACAACGCCTAAATTCTTACACCATTCTGTGTCTACAACAGAGGCCATTTCTCTAAGTTAGTTTCAGAACAGAACCCAACTCAGGAAATTTCAGTGTGGAATTCAGACCTTTGAACTTTTTGAATGGGAAATGAAACTGTGGGAGACAGGAAAAGATTGCAAAGACATGGAAAAGAAGACAATGTTATTTCAGAGTTGATGGAAGAGGAAGAAGAAAACCAAGCAATAATTTCCATGAGAAACAACAGTATGACTCCTGGGAAATTACATGGGGCAAAAGCAAGGGGAAAAAAAAAAAAAAAGTTTGTGACCAAGTCTCATTTTGCTGACCTATGCAAGCTTGACCCTGAAGAGCAGACAAAACCTAAGCCCTCTTCAGTACTGAGATCCCCATGAACTGGCCAGAGGTCCCTTTGTTCACAGGGACTGATATTCCAGACACCACGATTCAAAACTTACCCAGGGCTGTCACGCCGTGACACATGTGAGACTGAGCCAGCCTCCCATGGGTAAGAAGTCTTGGGCTATCTGCGCTCATTCTCTCCTTCCCTGCACTTCCAGGTTTCCTCTTGATTGAAAGAGCCTCCCCTTATGGTCATCCCAGACACTGCAGAGCACAGCGATCAATGGCCTTAGCTTTGAGTCAGGCGGTCCTAGAATTGAATCCTGGCTCTGCTACTCAGGTGTGTAACCTTGGGCAATTTACTGAAGCTCTTTGAGCCTCAGTTTCCTCTTCTGTAAAATGGGGATAATAACAGCCCCTACTGCTGCAGTCGTTGAGCTTGGCACATCATAAGCATCCATTTTTAGCAGGTCATCCCCATCCCGCATCACCCAGCTCAAATAGCAAATCCTACAGGAAGTTAGTTTCTGTCTGCTGCAGCCCTTACTGACCTTCAATTCTCCAAAGTCCTATATCCCCTAACTCAAAATTTGGCTTGGAATTATATACTGCCTCTAAATGTTTCCTCTTGAATTCAGTTAAGGTATCTTCTCCTTGAAGGCCACAACTAGGTCTTACTCTTTTTTTACATTTCTCTTATTTATATTAAATATAATACTCCCCTATTATATTTATTGGGGTTTTTGATGGCTATAGCTTCCAAATTCAATTTTTAACATTTCTGAAATCAGGGCAAGTGTTATTATCTATCTATACATTTAGCTTCATGTTTTCCCCCAAGACCATTATTTAAATCAATGTTGTATCTTATAATCAACAGCATCTTAGAAATAAGACTTGGTTGCCTGATGAGGCTAGATCTGCACGAATCCAATTGTGAATTTCCCCTAGCATGCCTCCCCACTCTCCACCCCCATCCTCACACCCTTCCGCCCCCATCTGGTAACCAAAGACATGCCTCTGGTGACACCTAGCAGGAGTGAGGAGTTCCATCTGGAGATGCGGAAGCCAGTGTGGTCACGCACGTTACCGAAGGACATATGCAATCATTCCCACTTGACAAGTGAAGAAACAGGTTCAGAAAGTTAATTTCGCCCAGCAAGTCTGGTGTGAGCTCACCTATAGGAAGATTATGTCTTTAATGATTGTATGATTGATGATCTATTGATAACTTAAACTTCATTAGTGTGGTTCCTGGGTTCATCGAGCCAGTTAGCCATGGCCTGAGGGACTGGCCCATTCACTACCCAAGATTGTGATGGCAGCACCCTGGGCACCTCCCCAGCCTCTAGCAAGCAGCATGGACCAGCAACAGGTGTCAACGCCATCCTCCCTCAAACGACCATCCCTAACAACTCACTCAGAAAGAAAGCCTCACACCTGCCAGGGGACTGGTGTTTAGTAGGAAAACAACTAAAGAACATTCTGTCTTCAAGAGTGCTTCCTGCAGGAAGGGTCCCCTTGGCTGAGCCTCTCAGAGCTGTGCCTTCAAACAGCCATGACTGATTCCGATGCATTGGGCTGACCCAAAACATAGAAACCTCCAATAGGTGGACTTCTGGTATCTCCACTGAAGAAGAAAGACTAGCAATACAGTCATGCAGCTGTGTCACCTGTTTCGCAAACATTATCATAATTCCACCTTCTAACTACAAAATCAGTATTTTCCAATATTGATTTTAATGAAATCAAATTCTGTCATTTTTTATTCCAGTATTTTGCATTTTCATTATGTCTCTGCTAGCGATTGACTTTGCCATTGTTTAACATCCACGGTGCCTTCAGGGCTGGAAATGACGCAGAGACCCTTTCCTGTCCCGAGGCTCATAGCCAAGGCAGGGTTATTAGGGAGCCACCTCACCGTTGCTCTCAAATGAATTGGGGCTCCCGGTCAGGAGGACAAACAGCACAAACAGCTGAAGGGTGAGGTGGATATAGGAAGATGAGGGAAGATACCCAAAGAAGAAATAAAGCAAAGAAAGAAATCTGAGAATATACAATCAACCAACAAGAGTTGCTTGCGCACCTATTCGCGCTCAAGTCTACCCTGCGCATTCTTGTCCTTGCTTCCAGGGATCCTGCCAACAACCTGGGATGCCTAAGAAAATTGGTATCTCTTCAACCTAGATTCCACCTTGCCCAGAGGTATGAAACCATAGCATAATGGTGAAGCTTATGGAACCTGGTGCCCTCCTGCCTAGGCTGGAACCATGCTTTGCGTGATATCTGCCAGCTGTGTGGTGTTGAGCAAGTTGCTTGAACTCTCCATGCCTGTTTCCTCATCAGTAAATTTCAGGTGGTAATAATGACACCTACCTCGTAGGAATGATGTAAGGATTAAATGACTTACTACGTGCAGCATATCTAGACAGTTCCTGGCACCTAGCACATGCCCAGAAAATGGTAGCTATGATGATTATTCATTGTGGAAGGGCAACATTATTCTACTTGGTATGGTAATGCTCACAGGGCACGGATTGCTATCAACATCTGCATTTCTCTCCATAGCCCATATAATAGCCGCCATTTGTTGAAACTTACCATGCACCAGGAATCATAGTAGACATTTCACAGAGGAGGAAATTGAGGCCCTGATAAGTTGGGGCTTCATAAAATGCCACCCAGGTGACAGGTTCCAGGAGTTTGTTGCCAGACACACCCACTGTGTGTTCTTAAATATTTGAGCCAATAGAGCACAGAAAAATGTACATTCTCCAACAGACTCTTCTCTAAAATATCAGAATAATAGAGACAGGAGTCTGAACCCAAAGCTTGTGTATGTCACCATCACACTGCAAATCTCTCTTTCCAATGGTATCATCTATGAACTTATCTAAACTCATTTTTTTAACTCACTTTTGTTTTCAGCCCGTGCTGCCCTTTGGGGTAGTGGTGAATATGGCCGGCTGGGGGAAAGAAGAAATAGGATAAAGAAATAATTGGTCTTGGCCAAAGAGGGCAAGTTCTAGGAAAAGCAGCTGAGACGTGGAGCCCATTATATCCATTTAATATACCTGGAGGTGGGAGCCTCCAGGCTCATGTCAGATGACATGTCCTTTAAGTCACATGAATTTATGACACATGTAGGTATTAAGTGTTTTCTTTATCCCAAGAACCATACTAGACACCAGAGATTCAGTGAGGTACCAGAATTTCTACTCTATGTTAAGAGGCAGACTGTGCCAGCAATGACCATGAGACCCAGGGACCTTGACCCAACAGAGAAGCAAGGGCCTCCTCTCAGGCCAGTGCTGAGGCCAGAGCAAAAGAAGAGAGGACAATTGAGCCCCTGTTTCTATAGTGTGTGTTTAACACTGGGCAGGCCTGAGTTCAGCATAGGTTTGGCCACTGATCAGCTGGGTGAGCCCCAACAAGCGTGGCACCCCTGTTTCTTCATCTGGAAAAGAAAGTAATGATAGCTACCTCCCAGGGTTATGGTGAAAAATAACCAAGGAAATGCAGATGAGTCATCCTAGCACAATACTTGGCACATGGTAGACACTCTTTATGTAGTGATTCTCTCTTCCCTGTCACCAAAGAACGGCCCAGGAGCACTGAGAAACTGGTTAGCACAGCGGTTAAGAGGATGGGCTCTCTGGAGGCAAACAGCCTAGACTAAAATACTTGTTCTTCCACATAGCTGTGTGACCAGGGATAAGTTGCTTAACCTCTCTGTGCCTCAGTTTCCTCCTCTGTAAAATGGAGATGATAAGTAACTCCCTTGTCAAAGAAATGTGAAAATTTAACGTAAGGAATACAACAGGCCACGCTTAGGTAGGGCTCTCTCCACTCCTTAGGTTTAACTCATTTAATTCACACAACCACCCTACAAGAGATATATTCTTTTTTCCCCACTTAGCAGGTGAGGTTACTGGGCTGCAGAGATGTTAAACAGGCCTCCCAGGCTCATACAGATTGCAAATGGAAGAGCAGGGTCTCAAACACAGGAAGTCTCCCTCCAGAATCAGGCCTCTTAGCCCCTGTGTTATGATCATAAGCCCAGCTAGTGTTACTAGTTATTGCTGCATGGTCGAGATACCACAAGGAGGACAAGCCAGGATTTGGAAAATGCTCCATTCCTTCTTCTGCCCCCCTTTCCCCACCCCGAGTCCTTCTCCCCTCCTCTGTCCCGTCCCCAATCCCCATCTCTTGCCGTCATCCAACACTCACAATGCAGTTTTTAGAAGCTTTGTGTTCACCATCATCCAAGATCTCCACTCCAATCAAATTCAGGTTACATGTGATAGTCGAAGTTAATTAGAGTCAAATTCCTCTTTTATTTCAGTTTTATCTTAATCAGCCCTTTTATCCACTGGTCCGGAAGCCTGTAATTTCAAACGCAGGCACTCAGAGATGCTATATTATACATTCAGGACCATCAGGCAGAGTTTGTGGTCATACACTTCCACGGCCAGAAAACTTTTTACACTCAAATAATCAAGTCAGTTGGGCAGCCCCTGGGGGAAAAAATAATAATAATCAAGTCAAGAGAATATAGAAAAAACAAAATTTCTCCAAAAGACTCTTTTCTAAAAATAATATCAGAATGTTTTCCTTGAAAACCTCTGCACTGAGAAGAATGTGTGTGTGCAGAAGCAAACAGTAGTAGCATTTCAGAAACCAGTGACAAGACAGGACAGTGCCCAAGAGTGGAGAATATATTGCATAGGACTTTCACAGTCCCCTAGAAACCACGGAGGAAGCGGAGAAGTCACAGAATTTTAAAGCGTAAAGGAATCCCAAAGACCGTCTAATCCAGTTACTTGCAAACTCTTTTTAAGTGCAGATTCTTTTGTTCAGATGAAATCTTACCCAGAAGATTTATATAAAAGCTGAGATGCTCTTACTGAGTCAAGAAGGTGGGGGGAGGTCTAAAGCTTAACCCACTCCACTCTCCTTCTCTCACCCCCAATAGCCCTTGTGAGGGCTCTGCGGAACCCCCAGGGTTCCTCATAGCGCAGTTTGAAAATCACTATTCTAATCCCACTTTCTGCTTTTACCACTGGGGAGAATGAAGCTTAGACAAGCTCCCGGACTTGCCTGAGGTTAACACAGCCAAGTCAGCGGCTTAGGCAGTCACCTATCTTTCTTCAGCAATTTTTCCATGATGAAACCCTGAATCCGCTAATGAACTGCCTTTTGTTTCTTCAGACTATACGTGCGTTTGTATTTGTGTTTGTACCTATTCCCAGTGCTCCCAAGAAAACCTAACAAACCAGTCCCTGCTTTCACTTTAAAGTTTAGAGTCTGCCATTTGGATACAACGTCTTGGCTACCCAAGACTGCTGGAAACACAATGCCAAAAGGCACAGGGTTTATAAATGCTGTCCCATAGATGACCTGAGAGACGGTATTTCACAGCCCAAAGTAGGTTGAGTTTCTGTTCTCACGAGGAAGTACTAAAAAGTGGGCAGTTCTCGGCGAGACACCTGAGAGCTGGCACCCACAGCAGGCCCCTGGCCTATTAGTTTTGGACACCTGGCTGGGCCACTAATCCTCTTCGTTTGTCCATCCGTAAAACAGAGGAGGGGAAAGGGAAGAAGCCACTACATGGCTCATTACTCCCAAAAGTGTCAGAAGTTTAATAAGTTAATGTGTCTGATGTCCTCTTGGTGCTTAGCGAGAAAAAATCCCCAAGGTGGTTCTACAGACTGGCCGTTCTCTTCAGCTGGCTGGAAGGTGTAGGTTGGAAAAGCTGGTAGACTAAGGGGGTTCTGATTCACTTGCTCTGTCAAGGAAAACGCCATGATCACAGCAGCTAACGAAGGGCTTCCCAAATGCTTGGCTTGCATCCCATGCAATCCTCACTGCAGCTGGTGGAGAGGTACCCTCACTTGCTGAAGAAGCCTAGACAGCTCAGTTATTAAAGGTGACACAGCTGGGAGATGACGGAACCAGAAATCCAAACGCACGTAGCTGCAAAACTTGAGGTCTTAACCACTGCCCCACACAGCCCTTCCTTCACACCACATGGGCAAAAGGGAGAATGACCTTTGACGTACAAACGACCCGGCCAGCCCAGGAGGAAGGCAGCACGGACAGGCACCAGGGTGGGATTTCTGAGGGTCCCCTCCAGCTTGCACAAAGGAGAATTCCTCAGCAAACGCACAGTCCCGCACGGCTCTCAGAGGCAAGAATTCTCTGCTTGTTTACCGAGTCCCCTGGGCTGGAGGCAGTGGGGGGGACGCAGGCGGAGCTGGGCACGAAAGCAGGATAGAGGTAAACTTTCTGCGTGTGAGAACCATTCCCCCCCTCCGAGGAGCTGTGTCACACTCTATGTCACCGTCATCAAAGGGGCTGTGCATAAACCTGAAAAACCAAACGGACCTGTCTGTAGGTGTCACTTATATCACAAGGCTACAGGTGCCTTTATTTCCACTGTATGCTCGTGCTGGGAGCGCCTGCCTTCTCTTGCCTTGAAAGCCTTCTCTTTGGACCTAGCCACCGCTGCCCTCACGTAAGCACCTTTTCTTTGCTCTTTTGGATAAATGGTGAGGGGCGTCAGGGCTCGGAGGCTCGACCTGGGGCCTGGGTCCGTCCGTCCAGCCCCAGCGCCGGCCCCTCCACTAGGTCCAGTCACGGTGGCTCCCGGGAGCTGTCACCTGCCCCCTAAGGCTGCGTGGCCACCCACCCCTCGTTGCCAGCCCCGACTACCGCGGATCACTTGACAGAACCAAGGGGAACCAAGAGAGGACGCGTCCAGGCGCTCGCTTCTCCACCCCTCCTAAAGCTGTCTGTAGAAGGGGAGCTGCATTTTACACAGGAAAATAATCCAGCTTCGGGGACTGCCCCCGACCCCCCCGACCCCGCCTGACCTCCCCTCTCCCACGGGCGCTCACTGATACAGACAACTGCCTTGTTACGGTTTGCAGCATTTTTCATGAATTCGTCTGTACAAGGTAGTTTAAAGGAAGCCCCTTTTGCCCTCTCACATGCCCCCAGAACAGAAGGCTTCCAGAAAAGCAGTGGTTAGAGTTTTTCCTCTGTGTTCTCAGGCCTGAGCAGACTCTGCAGTGTGGGGCTCTGTGCGTCTGCCCCCTGCTGGCAGCCGGCGGAAGCACATGCTCCCTGCTCAAACCGGGGCTGGGGACCCACGTTGGGGTGGATGGATGCGCTGGGAATTTTACAAGCTGGAAAGTGTGTCCGAGATCTCAGAGATCATGAGGTGCATCCTCTTCATCTTACAGATGAGGAAACCGAGACCCAGAAAGGCTAAGTGATTTAGGAGACAGCTTTGTGTTTTAGACAAGCTTTAAAACCCAGGGAAAGGGGTTGTTTGCCCATCCAAGTGAAAGCTTACTTCTTTCGTCTGCATGTTCTCTGTAAGAATGTTTTTCATAATCCAAAGTATTCTTGACAGGAGTTTTCGCAATTTGGTTGTCTCCTTTTCTCAGAAGTCACCAGATACATTGTAGACTTTTTAGATACATTGATGATGGTTGATTTTTCCCCCTGGGACAAGAATGAACATGTATTATACCCAGTCCTCTGCATATATTAACTAATTTTATTAAATCCTCAGGACATCCTGAGGATTGGATGGTAAAACCCTCATTTTAGAGATGAGAAAACTGAGGCTCACAGAGGGTCGTGAATGTTTACATACCATGCCTGTATGAAAAAAATCAAGAATTCCAGCAGGCTGAGTAGTAAGAAATGTGCCCCATGTCCCTTGCAGCAGAAGTAGGATTTAACCCTGAGGTATTGCATTGGTGAGCTTTGCATTGTAGCCCATAGCAAACTATACGGCATAGGTTCTATGGGAGCCCAGCAGAAAAATAGCTACAAACAAGCAAACTCCCTAAGCAAACTAGGGAAAAATGAGGAATCACTCGATAAGACGTCAGCAAGTCGGTTCTCACAGCTGCTTCAGTTTCTCCCAGAAGAACAAACACTCAAGCACCCAACCCACAATCCTTCTTTAGCAGCGAGTGTCGAAATACTGCACTGGATTTTCCTAACATGTCCCTTCTTAGGGAGGTCCAAAGGGTGGGAAATTGACCCTGCCTTGCTCACAAGTCTTGAGACCCAGTGGACATTTGGCTGTTGCTGAGGTTTTGGGAAGGAAGGACATCTTTCTTCCCAATGATACTGCCCGGATGGTGGGACAGGGGAGCCCCCTTCTCGGCCCCCTGTGCCTGTATTTTGCACCCTCATTGCCTTGTTCTGCCCGGTGATGCTTTGGCACAGCCAATGTGCAGATGCTTAATTGGGTAGATTTTTGATCACATGCCCAGAGTGAGGTTGATGATCCTCACCAGGGTCAGGAAGGAATTTTCCTCCTCTAACAAACTGGCCAAGGCTGAGTGGTTTGCTCCTTCCCCTCCCTCTTTAAGGCTGAGCAGAGGTGCCTGGTTGCCCGGGCCATGGGCTCTGCACCTGTTATTGCTGCCTCTGATTCGTGTGGGGGCGAGAAGCCCGCGGGCCTGTCCCTCTGACTGGGTGGACCCTCTCTGCATGCGCTTGGGGTGTGAGCCCGCTCTGAGAAGGGTTCAGAAGCCACTGGAGGCATCCGGGAACCTCAGCGTCCATGCCGGCACTGCCCCTCTCCCAAAGGTACCTGCAGCCAAGCTTTCTCACCCACAGATGGGAACCCACCTGATTCTGGATCCTTTTCTACTACGAGGCAGCTAGAATGGTGACCACATTTTGGAGAAACTGATTCCAAGCGCCATGGATCTGTTGGTGGGCAGTGAGTGAGGGTCCAGAGCGTTTAAGGTGCCCAAACAGCCTGGGCAAAAAACATCCATCTGTTTTGACACTTCCACACTGGAGTGGGATAGAAAGTAGTGGGCTCAGGAGGGAAGGGAGAGGAGGACGTTGGGGCATTTTCAGAGCTAAAAGTTTAATCTGTGCTTGTATTGTTTGGATTTTCCTCCAAGGTGGTGAACTTATTTGGTCAAAAATTCCAAATATTATCAATGTGTATGCATATGTGTATGCGTGCCCAGGTCTGGCTGTGTCGGCCGACCCAGGTGGGCACCTGAGAAAGTCCTGGAGCTGGGGCAGATCTTGGCGTCCGTCTTGTCTGTGTCCTTATTTAGTAGACAGAGCACTGAGGCTTGGCGAGGCACAAGGGGCAGAATCGTGTCCCCCCAGCCCAGGGCTCTTTCAGGGATGACAAGCCAGCACAAAACAACAAGTGTGGCTAGAGCAGCAGGCCGAGGAGCCTCCGTAGAGATAGATGCCTGTCTTGTCCTGCTGCTGACGCTAGATCTATGTAACCCGGTGCTTCCTAGCCTGCTTTTCATTATCGCATCCCCTAAGGAGCCTTTTGAGATCATTTTTTCTTAATCACTCCCCCTAAGTAATATTAATATCACAAATACACTGTGTAACTATCTATATACTGCAGCCTTGTGGAGGGTCATAAAACAGAGTAATATGTAAGTTTTTTGACACCCTCCCCGACAAAAGCCAATTCTTGTCCCCTGGGAGGGACAGTATCAGCCCAGTTGCAAAGGCCTGGTCTAACCTCAGGCCTGCACCTACATATCGCTGGGCCTGAATGTCCTTACTGAGAAAGGGGGCTCCAAACAGCTGTTATTTCCCTCCCCATTAACCCACCCCCCTCCATGGTAAAGAAATCTTTAAGAGCTAAAATGTTCAGTTATCACAAGGACCTCAGAGGGGCTAAGGAAGAGGGGATGCTGAACACAAAGCAGCCATTCTTCCCGAGCTCTCACGCCTACTGCACGCTGGCTAAGTGGCCCAAGGTCTTTTGTGGAGAGCCCGGAGTTAATAATACCCCCTTCCACTGCAATAGCAAAAAGCAAAACAAAAAAACGGGGAAAAAACCCTTTTTGCTGCTTTTATGAAAAATATTTTTTCCAAAACGCAGGAAATAATTACAAAAGAAAAATAGCACGTTGTTCACCCGAGAAAGCCCTTTAAGAAAACTTAATGGGTGTAATTTGCCACAGAAGAAACTACCGGAATCAGATACGGCATTGTGTCCCGCCCTAGAGAGATTATGGAGCAAGCAAGTGGGCTGGTGTCAAGAGGAAAAAGAAAATCCTTAAAGGAGGTAAATATCCTATTGATCAAAAAATTCCCAATTTTATATGATTAAATTCAATTTACCAAGTGATTTTTTTTAAATTCCAAATGGCGTTTGAGAGCTATTTGTCAGGCGTAGACAAGGAAGATCTCACACCTGCTGTGAAGTTTTTTTGTTTTGTTTTGTTTTTTTGAGACAGAGTCTCACTCTCTTGCCTGGGCTAGAATACCATGGCATCAGCCTCGCTCACAGCAACCTCAAACTCCTGGGCTCAAGCAATCCTCCTGCCTCAGCCTACCGGGTAGCTGGGACTACAGGCATGCGCCACCATACCCGGCTAATTTTTTCTGTATATTTTTAGTTGTCCAGCTAATTTCTTTCTATTTGTAGTAGAGACAGGGTCTCGCTCTTGCTCAGGCTGGTCTCGAACTCCTGAGCTCAAACGATCCGCCCACCTCGGCCTCCCAGAGTGCTAGGATTACAGGCGTGAGCCACCACACCCAACCTGCTGTGGAGTTTTGTGTTTGATGGATTCCTGATTGACATGGAAGGCCTAGGGACTGTTTTCTGTTTTCTTCCATTTGGGGTTCACCTCTCCTTTCTCCAAACCCAGTGACAGATACATGAGAGGCCCGTTATCCTCTTCGATGCCCTGAGCCTTCTGGCCCAGAGGGAGAGGGGGCGATTTTCCCCTTAGCGTTCACTTAGGCAGCCTTTTCTGCAGTCGAGTCCAGAAAACAGAAGTGGCTTTGGGCTGCGGGGCCCTTTCCTCCCTCATAACCTCTCACCGCATCCCTCCTTATCCTGCCCCCAACTCAGGACATAAAACCAGCCAATCTGTGGGAAAATCAGAACCCAAAGCCAGGCGGCCTTGACTTCTGTTTGCTCCAGCTCCCAGGAGGAGATCCATGGCCGTGATAATCTGTTGAGCACGTTAACCCTCTCCCAGCATCAGGAAGGCTTCCTAGCAGGACCCTCCCGGGGGATGGCCCAGAAAAGGTGCCTAAGTCTGAGAATTCAGACTTGGTTATATTATATATGCATATCTGGACGCCAGTTCTCATGCACATTTGATGATGATGATGATGATGGTAGAATTGCTAGCATCCCCAAAGAATTGGTCGTTGGTTCCGGAATCACACATCCTGCCCCTCTTGGTGTTAGGTTCCATTTGCCGTGTAAGTGAGCCTGGGCTGCAACTGTGTTTTCAGAAACAGAAGCAGATGGGCTGAGAGTCAGAAAACTAAGGACCTCCCTACCACTTAACTCTGCCATCCATTGGCTCTGTGACCTTGAGCAAGTTATACACATTCCCTGGGCCTCAACTTCCTTAACTGCAAAAGAGTAGGAGTGAGGAAAGAGATCGGACTAATTCAGTATTTTCCAACATGTAGTACTCACATCACTGGTGACACGTCGGATGAATCTGGCCAGGGATTACAAACCTGTTCTTAAAGGGTCAAGTATTTTAGGATTTGTAGGCCAAAAAGGCAAAATCAAGGATCTTATGTAGGTCCTTATATAATTATTTAAAATGTAACCATTTAAAAATGTAAAATCATTTTAGCTGCAAGCTATACAAAAATGAGTGGAGGGCTGGATTGATTGTAGTTTGCTAACCCTGATTTAGGTGGTGCATGGATGAACAATTTTTATTTAAACGCTCATGAATGTTAAAAAAATCCTGACTTAAGATTTATAGTAATGATAAAAAGTTTTCCTTTGAAGTAAACACATTTACAGTAAAATAAAAATGGAATTGATTTTTTAAAAATATTTTAGGTAAATAATAGCACTTGTAGTATATGGATTGAGTGAATTTATTAGCATGGTAGGCAAATGACAGAAGTTTGAGAGCTATCTATGCCTGACGAAAAGCTCTCAAAAGTCATTTGGTATTTTACAAAGGTCACCTGGTAAATTGAATTTGACTATATAAATATTAGGAATTTTTTTGATCAATAGGATATTTACCTCCTTTAAGGATTTTTTTTTTTTTGCTTTTTCCTTGTGGGACTAGATGAAGAATTAGCTGGGGACCATCTTAAAATTCTGTGTTTTTAATATCTCAAGACACTTTCCAGTGGTGTGACCTTAAGGGGCTGTGTCCCCTTGCAAAATGGGGGTAAAACCACACAATCTAGTTAACATTATGTCAAGAATCAGAAAAAAAGAAGTTGGGTGGGCAGATTGTTTTAATCCGCCAAACCTGGATTCTTTTTTTCTGAACTCGGGATATGGGACACAGCAAAGTTGAGACTGGCAACTTTGTACATACACAGGCAGGAGTGCACGTGGGCAGAGGCTCCAGGCCCCTTCTCCTCTGCCCTCTTCCGAGCACCAACCAGAGACCTCTCCCCGCAGCTCCCTGCCCCCGCTGACGTGCGTGGGGAGTAGGGCACAGCAATTAGGATGGTGGGATCTGGCTGCCACCTGGACTCCAACACCTGCCAGCTGGGTGGTTTCGCACTTGTTACCTGGAACCTCAGAACCTCCCTTCCTCGTCTATGAAATGGAACTGCCACCAGTACCTATTTCAGAGTGTTGTTCTCAGCAGACACAAAGAATAAAGCTAAAGTACCAGAGTACTCAGCACGGAACCCAAAGGGAAATATTTGTTACAATTTTCATAGGTCCACACGCTCATCTCTAAAACCCTGGGTACAGCTGTGCTGCAGAATTCAGAATTCTTCAGGTATCAGGAAGGTGACCGAGTATATATACAGTAGTATACAGAATGCCCCTCAGAGTCCAGGATTGCTCAAACACTAATATTTCTGCAGTGTAGCATAGGAATAGTCATTAAGTAGAATGAATAAAACTATAGTTATAAAACTACATAACATATATCATTTACATGTGTGTGTGTGTGTAAACAGTATATAAAACTATATAATATCAATTCAGGACTATTTTTTGCCTGGAAATAAGATTGCGCCAAACATGCACACACACACACACACACACACACACACACACACTTACTTTCAGTTTTCAGAGCTTCGGATTTCAGAATTGCGAGTATAATCAAAAATAGCAAATTCTTCCCGTTTTCAGAAGCATGTCGTTCAACATTATAAGTCAGAGTTCAGGGGATCGGGTGTGAGCAAACAGGAGAACTAAATAAAGACGCAGTATTGCATAATTTGCCACTTTCTAGATATGCCACTGGGGCAATCGTCTCAACCCTTCTGCCTCAGTTTTCTCATCTATAAAATGGAGATAGACAGGATGTGGCAAGGATTAAATATTGTCATCTGTAGAAAGCACTTAGGGGTTGCCTGGCTCCTAGTGGGCAGTGTGTGTTTATTATAATTATTAAAAACCAAGTGTCACCCTGCTGGGGGTTCTGGCACAGCGTGACTTCGGGAACCCGTCACCCCACGCCTCCTCACGGCCTCTCCACTGTTGCAGGGTGATGTTGGACTCAGTGACACACAGCACCTTCCTGCCCAACGCGTCCTTCTGCGACCCACTGATGTCATGGACCGATCTGTTCAGCAATGAGGAGTATTACCCTGCCTTTGAGCATCAGACAGGTATGTACATTCAAAGGAGCCCATCTGAGGGCAGCGGGGAAGGGCTTGGACGGGAGGTGGCATTGGCCTCAGGCACACAAGGCTGTGCTGGGGCCTAGAAATGCCGGTGTTCAGGACAGAGGGCCGGGGAAGGCTGAGGCAGAAGGAAGGCCAGCCTCTTGCAGAAAGGAGGCAGTTGGACTCCTTGTTCCAGTGTCTTCCCCATCTGTGGCCCTGGGCAGTGATGGGGTGGCGGGACTCAGCTAACCTCCCTGAGCCTCATTTTGCTACCAGGTAAAATGGAGGTGATAATGCCAATATCCTTGGGTTATTATAATATTTAAACAATGTAGCAGAAGAGCAGAGCCTGTATGCTGCAGTCGCTGGGCCATCGTGATTTTACTGAACACTAACTGTGCGCCAGATCTCATGCCAAGCACCATCTCATCCTTCCAGAAGCCCTATGGAAAGGAAAAATTATTATCCCCATTTTATAGATAAAGAAACTGAGGCACAGAGAGGTTAAGTTAATTGTCCAAGGTCTCACAGTGAGTTAAGTTCCATACAAGTTGCCTTCAGCACCTGTCTTACAATATTACACTGTGGTCACGGATATTAATATTATCATTATTCTCTGAGCTTCTATTTCCTTACCCCTAAAACAGGGATGATGAGAACTGCTACAAAGATTGAGGGAGCCAAAGTGTGTAAACTATATAGCCTAGCACAAAGCAAGTTCTCAGCAAACATGAGTCCCCTCGCTGTCCCCCAGGCCTCCCTCCCCACCCTTCCTCCGCTCTCCACCCACTTTTCTCCACCTGAGAAGGAAGCCTGGGACCTTGTGCAAATCCCGTGCCAGAGGGAGGCCAGCTGACCTTTGCCCTAGAAACCCTCTGAGGGCCGCTGTCCTTGAGGTGCTTGGGTGACTGCACAGCACAGCAAACCCGGCTGGCTGGAACGGCAGGTGCACAGCCTGAGCTGCGGTGGCGCAAGTGCTCATCAAGCTGTCAGCCCTCACCGAACCCGAATCCTCTGCGGGAGTCAGAAGTCAGCGTTCAGAGGCAGGAGCATCCGGGAGGGACCGTGCCTCCAAGAATGCTGCAAAATACCCACTATGACGGGGCCAGGGCACACACAGACTTGAGGCACTTGCCTGCACAACGCAATCCTGTATCTGCCCCCATCCCACACCTGCACACACGCATGCACCGTGAAATCTCTCACCGTAGCTGAAAGCTCTAGGTCATTGCATCTGGACTTGAATCATGCAGATACATCGTGCAATTCTCCTGTAGACCTAAGAATCACCTCGTTTCCCAGAAAGACAATGAGAAATGTACTCCATCTCTGTCCCTTGAAGTTGGGTTAAGAGATTAAATCTGGAGGAGGAAAATGAAGACATTCAGGTCCCCGTCCCCTCCCCGTGTGTCCCATGATGGTGGGGCCCAGCTCCAGGTGCTTCTCACCAGTCGTGCACAAGGCCAAGACTGCCATCGTGGGAGCCCCCTCCCTGCCTATTCTGCTGGGCGGCAGCGGGCGGGGATGGCCTCAACCACCTGCCCCGAGCAATGCCCGGCATTGGAGCAGCAGCCCTGCACTCATGAAGAGCTCGAATGTGCTAAATGTGAAGTCGCCTTTGGCACTTACTAGCTGCGCCATCGTAACCTCTCGTGCCCCAGTTTTCTCATCTGTAAAATAGGGACGGCAGCAATGCCTACCTTGTAGAGTTGTTACAGGAGTGAAATAAGTCGATATATGGGGAGCATTTGGTGCACAGTCTGGCACATGGCAAAGCACACAAAAGTGCTTTAAAATAGTGAAGGATTAGTGTCAGTTTGGGATGATGAACAAGTTCTGGAGCCAGATGGTGAGGATGGCTGCACAATTGTGTGAATGTACTTAGTGCCGCTGAACCGCACCCTTAAAAAGAGTTAAAATGGTAAGTTTTATATTATGTACATTTTACCACAATTAAATGAAATGAAGAGTTAACGGGAGGGACGGCCAGTGGGGCTGCCAGAATGGCTTAAATCTGACCTAGTCTTGGATAAGCAGAGACAGCTTTCTCCTGGCAGAGGTCTCCGCATTAGCAACAGTGTCATGAAAGTTGGACCAGGTCATTGCTAAGATTCCTTCCAGAGGCTTCTCTGATTCCTGCATCAGGCAACATCAAAGAAATAGCCTTCTCTTCCCAGCACCCATTGAGAGAATAGAGGCATGAGACCAGCGAAAATAAAACACCCCTCAAGAGTGTCTCAGGCTCCTAACGTTCAATGTGGGATGAGCCAGGCTTTTGAGTAGCCACCTGGCCCCCTGGATTCAGAAGAAGCCGAGTATCTCTGACCTCCCAAAGGTTGAAGGTGGGTGAGAAATGTTTGCCTTGAGTGAGTGCCTCTCTCGGAGCTGCCTGGGCACTCACTGAGCCTCACAGTCCCCAGCCCCCCTCAGCATCCCTCTGGTGAGAGGAACAGCTGGAGGGGCCTTCTGTCCTTTTCCAACAAGGACACTGCCACCCAGAGAGGCGCATCGGTCTGAATTTCTGCAAAAGCCCTCTCTGTGAGGGAGGTGTCAGGGGACAGCTAGGTTTGCCCCTGGACACTACTCTGTCAACCTTCCCTGCTCAGTGACCAGTGGGCTTGGTGGCATCTCTCCTGAGGTCCTTGCCCGCCTCCCGGGAAACTCCATCCTGAATTCAGAGCCTCCCTGAGGATTGTCATCCTGTTCATCCAGGTTCATCTGCTGGCACCGCCTCTTACCAGCTATGTGACCTCCAGCAGGGTTTTTGAGATATACTTTGCTCCACTGAAACAGAATCCACCCCCCGGAGTTGGAAGGATTGAATGAGATTTAGTGTACAAAGTGTTTAGCAAAGTGCCTGGCACGTGGGAAGGGCTCGCGGTAGCCAGGAACCCCTCCTGACCCCCAGTTAGGTGGAAAAACAAACTTCTCTCTCCTCTCTTCGTTTTTCATATTGAACAAAAATAACACGGGTCTCAATCTCAGGCTTCCCAATTCAGATTGTTTGACAGCTTAGATACTTGAGACCAAAGGGAGGGAAAAGGAGAAAGAAACGCTGTGCCCTCTAGACAGATGATGGAGGGGGCGGGGAGGTATCCTCAGCCTGTTTAGGAAAACCAACTGTTCTCAAAAACTCTTCAAATGGCTTTAGCAGCTGCGGCTACCCCTGTGCCCTGATGTGCTCACAACAGAGGCCTCTGCCCGCCCTCTGAGGCAGGACTTCTGCTTGGCTGCACTCAGGCTGAAGGTGGATGCTCACGATTGCAAAATATTCTCTAATTTCATTAACTCGCCTTGGCCTCGCCTTCAGCTTTTTCAAAATAAGGAATTATGAATATCAGAAAATGTATCCAGTGCAGCGGGGGGTTGCATGCATTTCACATGCATATGGTATTTTTAAAAGACTATTTCTCCAATCAAGTTCCAGCAGCCAACCTCTGACAAGTCATTGAGTATCCCGGCCCCACCCCTCCTTTCCTTCTGGAGCACCTTCCTAAACTCCAGGTACCACCCGTGTCTACCCTGACTGCCAAGGTGGCCATGTCAGTGCACCGTACCTCGTTCACTTTGGAATCTTGCTCATACTTTGTCTGCAGCAGAGGTTTCTAGACTGCGGTTCCTGATAAGCTCTAGGGGTTTCCAGGAGGTCCCTTAGGGACCACCAGAGAAGAGAGCTGCGGTGACAGTTGCAAAGACCAGGCTCCAGCTCTCCCCTCTCCACCCCCACCCTCAAGCAGGTTCCTCCGCTTTAATTCTGAAGACAGTAGAGCACAGTAGTCATTAAGGCTTGGCGGCCGGCGCTAGAATACACCTATGCAACCTACTCCTAGCTCTGCCGCTTACTTGTCATGCTACCTTGAGAAGGGTCACACACACGCGCACACACACACACACACACACGGGCCTTACTTTCTTCTTTTGTTAAATGGGCAACATGATATAGGACCTCATAGCGTTGTGTTGAGGACAACACGAGAAAACACAAAGCACTTAGCACGGTGACTGGCACATGCATACAAAGTGCTCAATAAATATGCCAGCTATTATTAGGAAATGTGAGATTTTATTTGAAGAAAGAGCTTTTTGTTAAAAACAAAAAGGTGCTAACCACACTGATCTTGGGTATTAATGTCCAGAAATCCAGGGAAAGAGGCATTTGGATCCCCCATGGGCTTTTCTAAGCAAGATCCATGTGCTAGGTGTAGAAGTTTGAGAGCAAAAGCAAAGCAAAGAGTCAAAGAACTTCTAAACAGAAACCAGATAAGCAAATATAATGTCATCTGAGAGCCTGGGGTGAGCCCTGTGGCAGAGGTCACACCCCAGGAGGACTTGCCATTAGCCACTTCTAGCCCATCCTACGTGCACCTGAACCTCCCAGGCCACAGCACCAGGACCACTCAGGGCGGGGCTCTCTCTGCCCTCTCCTAACGCCACACACCCAAGGCCATGGCCCTTTGCAGATACCCAGCCTGTCCTTCTCTTTCCCTGTCCGGTTTCCTACATGGCTCCTGGGATTTGCTTTTCCATCTCGGGGTCTAAATCATCCCACAGGCCAGGCTGGGAAGCCAGGAAGGGCACTGGTTGGTGCTACGCTGGCTCTGGGAGGAATCCTGGAAGCAATTTATCATTTCAGGTTTTCCCTCGTAAAGCCCTTCCTTCCAGGGACAAAGCTGCAACTGGCAGTGCCCCTGCTACCCGGTTCATTCCCCACCTCTCTTCAGTGCTGCCCCAGGCAAAACACTTTCCCAACTCCCCATGCTAGTAAATCGTGCTAATTATGGCCCGAAGTTGTCTAACCCAGGCC